>SNQJ01S0031559.1:121381-139399 GCA_010110895.2 Picea sitchensis | reverse complement strand
TCCAATCTAAAACTAGATACCATCTTGAAAAGGAGAGATTAGAAACTCAATCAGAAGATTCAATGATTAGAACAATCTAGAAACTCTAAAATTTCAACTTTGACCACAAAATCAATTTGACCATAAGTCAAACGTTGACCAATTAACCTTTGACTTTGACCAATCAAACTTTGACTTTGACTTTGATAAAAAAATTCAAACCTGATGTTTTTTCTAGATGAAAGTACCAAAAGGTGCGCTAGGCTAGGGCGCACTAGGATGCCAAGTAATTAGGTCAAAAATTTCATCATAAGTGCCCAAAAATAAGGTTTAGTGTTTGTTGTAGCTGCATAATCAGAAAACCTATTTGCAACTGTAACTGGTACCATAACGAGCTTAACAAATAACTTCCCAATATATCTTCCAATGGTTATAATGTTCGAAGATAGTGTGGGCCCATAACCTATTATAAGTAAATATATGTGCTCGTTTTTCCATTGACAATATAGCAATATTGTCACCAACCATAGGTGTAAAGGCCACCCCCAAGTACCTTAACCTTGACAGACAAAATAATTTTGGTAGCAGACCAATAGCCAACCAAGGCTATCTCACCTTTATCCAAGGGTAACACACCAATCAAGAATAACCAAAAACCAAACAAAAATTCCAAACCATGACCAAGAGACCAAGTCCAACCAAAATACAAAAACCTAGTTGCAGTTGCACTCCCTCTCCAAACTTGTGCACCACTAGTCTTATGCAGTTGTGAGTGAATGAGTGACAAATGAGCTCTAGCACCCTCTATTTATAGTCCTCCAAGTGACCTAACTGGGTTGACTTCTCTTCCTGGAGACTAATAACTCAATATTAATTATTCTCTTGAGTTGACTTGTCTTCTAGGGTTATTATCCAACGTTTTAGGGTTTCTCTTGCTTCCCATAATATTCTAGTCTCGTCAAAGGTTACACGTGGAGGTTAATACCTCTCGTAACTACCATAATATCAACACTAGGGGCATTGGATTTAATCTCCTAAAGAAAATGGTCTATGATGGAAAAGGGCATGAAAAGAGGAGACAAGGCATCTTGAGCCCCATTATAGTCACACCTAGGGCCAAGAAAGAAAGATTAAGATTTGATGGTAGAAGTGGAAATTACATCACCATAAAGACCATTTTTTGTGAAGTCAAAATACATGATGTTTTTGGCTTGCTCATTAGGAGAAGGAGCAACAATAGTAAATGAAGGTGGAAACTCACCACCACCATAGCCTTATGGTCGATTGAAGGAGAGAAACAATGAGGAGAATTCCCAGACTCAACCCACACTTGCACTTAGAGACAACAAAAAACCAATTTGTGAAAGAAAGAAGAAGAAGAAGACAAGGATGTCCACGTCAAACAAGAAATTTCTTTTTTGTCACTACTGCAAGAAGAGAGGCCATACCATAGATAGTTGTTGGTATGCAGAGGCATGTTCTTTTTGTGGAAAAAAATACCATTGTGAGGTAGTTTGCTGGAAGAAGAAAACCATGTTCTGCGGGCCTTATTGTTTTCAGAATTTGAATGGAAAGAAGGATTCTCCAATTCAAAAACATACACATAGGCACATGGAAAGGAGGAGTACATCAAGAAGTCCTTGTAGAAGCAACACAAAAAAATTTCACCACTACAGTTTGAGTGGTCATTGGAAAGCAAAGTGTTGGTGACTTCATTTAGAGATTCACCCCAAAAACTACACAGCGAAGAGAAGAGTGTGGAGAATGAATAATGTGGAAGATAAAGAGTGGCCTGCCTCTCCAATACAAGAGACATAAGTCATACAAGGAGAGATATCAACAAAATAATTATGTATCACCAATGACATGGATAACAGGTTGATGACAAGGGAAACCACATCCCAATGGTTGTTTTCAATATTTCATTTGAAGAACCCCTTCTTCGAGATGTTTTGGGGAGTGGTGCACAAAGGTTAATGAACTTGGGGTGTTTGGAGAACTATGGAAGTGCTTGTATGTTAAGCCCTAAATCATGGAACATTACCCCTTAATTGGGGAATATTGCATTGGTATTGTTATTTTATTTAAGTCATCTTGGGTCCATTAGTTGTAATTGTACCTCCTAGTCTCCTATATATACCAAGGAGACATTTTCATTTGAAATCATCTTGTATTGTGAATTCATGTATGTATATTTTAACCTTGTACAATATTTACTGCAAACATATTTTCAGTAAAAGAACAGAAAAGATAAAATGGCAAATACAAACATTACACATAGATTTTTCCCCTGGAAAGCCAAACTGGGAAAACCAACATATTCTATATTCATTCATAGTGTTACATTGTTTACAATACAATATACATAAAGGAGCCAGTGACATCTAAAAACCTAACCCAATAATCTGGATTAGTCAACAACCCTAATTCCTTAACTGGAAATAGAAAACCATTAACAAAAACCACGTGTTGAAAAACCGCCCAAAAATGCGACATGTTTCTCGTGGAAAAAAAAATCTCGAGGGGGGATTTCGCCCCCCTACACCCCCCTGCGCGTCGTGCAACATAGACACTACTACTCGTGCAAAGAATATAAAACATATCCAACATTCTCCCACTTGTTTTTTTCTTTGCATATAGGGGGTTACAGGGTTACATAGTCAACGATCCAGGGAAACAATGCCCATGGATCCTCTTCATCAAGAGAACTTCTCAGTGCTCATAGATTTTGTTAATAAATCTGCAACATTCTTCAAAGTGTCCACCTTCATCACCAATACATTCTTTTCCTCAACCATGTCTCTCACAAAGTGATATTGAATATCGATATGCTTTTTCTTTGAATGATAAGTCGGGTTCTTCGCCAGAAAAATTACACTTTGACTGTCACAATCGATCCTTACAGCTTATTGTACCAACCCAATACCTGAACACAATATTTGTAACCATACTTCATCCTTACTTGCATGAGTGGCTGCCATGTATTCATCTTCTGTAGTCGAAAGTTCCACTACAACCTGTCTTTTTCTCATCCAACTTATTGCTCCTCTAAATAGGTTAAACACATACCCACTTGTAGATCTCCATCCCAGTCTGCATCCACAAAACCATGTATATCCACCACTCTATCCAATCTCGATATTCCTTGGTAGCACAATCCATAGCTACCAGTGCCACGCAAATACCTGAAAATCCTTTTACTATTGTCCAATGCTCCTTCCCTGGTTTTGACATATACCTGCTCAAAACTCCAACTGCATGTGCAATGTTTGGTCTAGTACATACCATTGCATACATCAAACTTCCAACTGCACTCGCATATGGAACAAAAGACATGTCCTCCTCCTCTTCCTGTGTCTTGGGACATTGATTCACAGATAACTTTACACTAACAGGAATAAGAATTTTGACTTGTTTACATTCCTGCATATTAAACCTCTGTAATATCGTCTCAACATGTTTTCTCTAATTTAACCATAGTTTCCTCTTTTTCCGATCTCTTTTAATTTCCATGCCCAAAATGAAATTTGAAGTACCGAGATCCTTCATGTCAAATTTAGAGGACAACTGAGTTTTCACATCCTGGATAATCTCCTTGTTGTTTCCTATCAACAACATATCATCCACATACAATACCAAATAGATCAAATGATCACCAATTAATTTAAAATATGCATAGGGATCCTCTTTGGTTCTTGTGAAGCCAAGTCCCAGCATATAAGTATCAAATTTTTGATACCACATCCTTGGTGATTGTTTTAAACCATACATAGACGTTTTTAGCTTGCATACCAACTCCTTATTTCCCTTCACAGCATAACCTTCTGGTTGCTTCATATAGATTTCTTCTTCCAAATCCCCATGTAGAAATGTTGTCTTTATATCCATCTATTCTACTTCAAAATCAAATGAAGCAACAACATATAAAAAAAATCTTATAGAGGTTAACTTGGCAACAAAAAAAAAATCTCACCAAAATCAATTCCCTCAACCTGGGAATAACCCTTTACTACTAATTGAGATTTTTGTTTCTCCACTTTTCCTTCTGCATTCAACTTCTTTTTAAATACCCATTTTCTACCAATGGGATTTCTTCCAGTCGAAAAATCCACTAGATCCCAAGCCTCATTCTTATCCAAAGATGCCATTTCTTCGTTCATGGCCCTTTTCCAGAGATTTTCATCCTTTGAATCCACTTCCTCCCTGGAAGTTCTAGGGTCACCATCAGTAATAGACAAAGAAAAATTTGAATCGAAATAAGATGGAGTATACATTTCAGGTACCCTTCTTTCTCAAACCGATCTCCTCAATACTTGAGTATGAGGATCTTCTTCTTCTAATTCTTGTTCTTCTGTAGAGTCCGACTCATCATCCTTTAAATCAAGCTCTACTTTCTCTGGTTCTTCCTTACTTTATAGAAATTCCTATTTAACAACATCCTTTATTTCTCTAAATACCACATCTCGGCTATACACTACCTTCTTAGTTTATGGGTTACAAAGCTTATAACCTTTGAGACCATCTTTATATTCAATAAAGATACACTTTTCAGCCTTCTTATCTAGCTTACTCTTGTTTTCCTTTGGAACATGAACATATGAATCACATCCAAATACCTTGAGATGTGTGAGAGAAGGTTTCTTAGCGGTCCATACCTCTTGTGGAGTCTTGTCATCCAGCGCGGATGAGGGTGATCTGTTGACCAGGTAACATGCAATACCCACTACCTCTGCCCAAAATTTTGTCCTAACCCGACACCATTGAGCATGCACCTTTTGTTTTCCATCAACGTCCTGTTCATCCTTTCTGCAAATCCATTATGATGAGGTGTATATGGAGTAGTATTCTATCTTGATATACCACACCTCTTACCGAATTATTCAAATTCATTCCTCCATAACTCTTCACCATTATCTGTCCTCAACACCTTAATTATTTTCTCTGTTTGATTCTCAACAAGATCCTTAAACTCTTTAAAGTTGTTAAAGACTTCAAATTTCTTCCTGAGGAAATATATCCAAGTATTCCTCAAGAAGTCATATATAAATGAGACATAGTATACAGATTTTCCCAATGATGGGACTGATATAGGTCCAAAAACATCACTGTGAACTAGCTGCAAAATTCCTTCTGCCCTCATTGCATTGGAAGGGAATCTTACCCAATTCTACTTCCCATATACACAATGTTCACATAAATAAAAATCCAGAGAGCAGTTAGACATACCTTCAACCATACCTTTACCATGTAGTAGTTGAAGACCCTTCTCTCCGATATGCCCCAGTCTTTGATGCCACAACATAACCTTTTCTCCAGAGACTATAGGAGTTCTTTCTTCTTCAACTCCAATATCAATAACAATGGAACTATTACACCCATCACTAATAGTGTTTCCTTGCAGCTTATACAAAGTTCCAAACCGAATTCCCTTCAACAACACCATTTCTCCTCGAACCATCCTGCAAGTTTCCTTTTCAAATATTGTTTTTACCCCTGCATCATCCATTTTGCTTACAAAAATCAAATTTCTGGCCAAACCTGGGATGTGTAGAACACCATGAAGTGTTCTAATCCTTCCATATATGAGCCTCAACTTGACTTTTCCTCAACCTATGATTCTAGTTGTCGATTCATCACCTAGGAAAACATTACCTCCATCATACTTTTCATATTCACAGAACCACTCCCTATGGGGAGTCATATGAAAGGATGCACTTGAGTCAACCAACCATTCCTCATGATCTTCATGTGTTCTTGAAGAATCCAAGTACACATCCCCTCCTTCTTACTTGGAGGTATTTTCTTCTGTAGAAGGAGATTCTTCATATCCCTTGTTTTTCTCAACTTTGGATCTACATTGCTTCTTGTAGTGCCCTTATTTTCCACATCTCCAACATACATTTACAAAATTTCTAGGAGATGTAGATCTACCCTTAGACTTAAATCTCCCACTTGAGAACTTAGATCTATTTCTTTCTTGGGAACGTCCTCTCACAAATAATGCGTCTGTGCTATGTCCTTCAAAGAAGTTGTATTACTACCTATGGCCACAACCAGACTATCCCACAAGTCTGGTAAAGAACACAATAAAATGATACATTTATCTTCATCTAAAATTTTAATCTCAACAGATACTAACTGACTTACCACAGTATTGAAGGTGTTCAAATGCTCTGCCACCAAGTCTCCATCTCGCATCCTTAGGTTATATAGCTTCTTTATTAGGAATAATTTATTTGCTATGGACTTAGACTGATACAACTTCCCCACCTTATCCCATAAATCCTTGGTTGTAGCTTCCTCAGACACATTCAATAATACTGAATCTGAGAGACACGGTCGGATTGTGCTCTTTGCCTTCTGATCCCAATTTTTCCATTCATCTGTTGAAGTTCATGTAGGTGCAGTACCTGGATCTACCGCGATCCACTAATATCTGTCCACCAACAGATCTTCCATCTTGAGCTTCCATAGCTCAAAAATGTGCCCATTAAACTTCTTGATCTCCATCTTCGAATTGCTTGCCATTTCTTTTCACCTGAAAAATCAATACCACAGATCTCCTACTGTAAAAAGGCTTATCACAGTCCCGAGCCAAACCCTTGACTACAAAGGCGTCCCCCTGAAGCCAACAATGCTCAGATACTAAATGTATATTTTAACCTTGTACAATATTCACTGCAAACAAATTTTCAGTAAAAGAATAGAAAAGATACAATGAAAAATACAAACATTACACAAAGATTTTTCCCCTGGAAACCCAAACCAGGAAAACCAACCTATTCTATATTCATTCATAGTGTTACATTGTTTACAATACAATGTACATATAGGAGCTAGCGACATCCAAAACCCTAACCCAATGACCTATATTAGTCAACAATCCTAATTCCTTAACCGGAAATAGAAAACCATCGGCAAAAACCATGTGTTGAAAAACCACCCAAAAATGCGACATGTTTCTCGAGGAAATTTTCTTTTCTCGAGGGCACTGCCCCTGCACCCCCCTGTGCGCTCAACGCAACACAGACACTACTACTCATGCAAAGAATATAACACATACCCAACAAAATGTAATGTATAATGAGGATTCCCCCTCAAAGAGGATTATTATATGAATTTTTTTCTTTTTCAAGGCGTGGAGTATTTATTTTGAGGTTTTTTATGCCATTTTGATATTTGGTTCTTAACATTTGGTATTAGAGCTAGACAATCCTTGGGTCTGGCTTCTTCAAAAAAACCCTTCTTGGAGTTTTCGCTACAACTTTGTTTCTAGAAGGTTTCAATATCTAGAATATATATGGTGTAGAGGAGACATATATNCTAAAATTTGGACCCAAGTTATATATATATATATATATATTGGACCCAATTTATATTATATTTTTGGAGATACATTATGTTCATGTTAGGGTTTTTGACTAGTCCTGAAACTAATCTGAAACAAGTCTTCTTGGAATTTTCTCTCCCAATTTTTTTCATCTTGGTTTCAGGTTCTAAAATTTTTAAAGTATGAATAAGGAATAGTGAAGTATCTTTTGTGCAAATTTCATCCCTTGATTCACTGTAATCTGGAATTTATTCCCCGAGGAAATTAGGGTTTTTGGCTGGTCCATATTTCAGTGTAAAACAACTGTTCTTGGATAAAATATTATATATGAAGCTACATAACTGAAAATTGAGTGAGACCTATTCCATTGGTTAGGGTACAGACCAAAGTTTTACTAGTGCAAATTTCAATTTCTAAAGTGAAGAGAGTGACACGCGGCAGACCGTACAAGTTCTCTCTCCTAAAAGGGAAAAAATCAGAACATATTGGGAAAGTTATCATAAAATTCTCTTGGAGAATCCAATATTGGTCTAACCTGTGGGGTTGGAAAGAAGACACATTAGGATACCTTAGGAAAAATATTTGGACTTAGAAGGGCCAAAATTGTATAGCTACAATAGAATAAATGTCATCTAGTAGAACAATCTCCAAATCAGGGTTTTAAAAGGTGCATTTTTCTTTTATTTTTTGGAAATTTGCATATCTTTTGACTAGAAGATCCAATTGGGGTGATTCAAAAAGTGGAATAAAGTGGGATAAAAGGAGTATCACAAAAATTTGGGAGAATCTTAGGGATTTTTAGGTACATACATATTCTGACGTCTATAAATGTAGGAGTTGTCATTACTAGTCAACGCTACAACCCGGGGACAATGTGGTTCTTCCACGTACCTAGAGTATATCGGAAGGACCATTTCGAACAGTTTCACATTAGATAGCACTACTATGGATTTGAGCTCCCACGTACCTGGTGTATATCAGGATACCCCCAAGAATCCTAAGACCAGCTAAGTAAACCATTTGGTCGTCTTGTTGCTATAGTACACCGAGAACAACACTCAGGGAGATCACTCTCTAGTACCTGGGTAGTCGGATAGTATGACTAAGGTCATGGTCAAGCCTCCTTAGTTAGTGCCCTGAGATATTGGATCGAGTACTATTGTTGGACCTCACAAATATATCAGAGAGATATAATACCTGACACTCCATTGTCTGTGAGGACCTCTGCCTAAGCCAATTAGGAATTCCTACCTTGCAATGATACTTGGCCAACGTGCCACCAAAAAAGGGAAATTCTACACCAAATAATCCCTCATACAGTCCTAATTGGACTCTTGATGAAGGTGAAGAAATGCGCAGGGACATATATGATTTACAAAATAAGGCAGTAACAAAAGATGCACTACAAAAGATGATGGATTCAACTAAAGCTAAGCTGGAAGCAATGATGGATACTAAGATGGATGGCTTAAAAGGGGAGATCATGGAAGGGTAGAAAATTTTTCTAATAGAGAGGCCACCTGAAAGTGACAATGTATCCCATGAAATTCATGATGAGGACACAATGAAGATGAATTAAGACTGGAGAAACTCCAACTTTGGGTTGAAGACCAACCACTTTCCTAAGATTGATATGAGGAAGTTTGATGGCAAGGATCCAATCACATGGATACTCCAGATGGAGAATTTTTTTGATCTACATGATGTGCCACACACACAAAGGGTACAAATTGCGTCCTTATATTTAGAACCTAAAAAATTTGTGTGGTATCGATGGATTTGTTCTCGCAAATTACTTGTCACTTGGAAAATTTGCATAGAAGAAATGATAGTACACTATGAGGATACAAGGAGAAATACCTTCTTCAACCAATTGATAAATCTCAAGCAAAAGGGTTCAGTTGTGGAGCACATTGAGAAATTCTAAAGATTGAATATAAAGGTAACATATATTCCAGATGAGCACATGATTGATGTCTTCATAGGAACTTTAAAGGATAACATTCAACATGAGGTTCTCCTTTGGGAACCCAAATAATTGGAGAATGCATTCAGAGTGGCGAGAAATTTTGAAAGTAAAAATCTGGCTATGACTACTAGAAGGACTACCCCTAACATCTATCAAGAGAATAATGTTCCTTATAATAAACCACCTCAACCTACAAGGTTGACACACCAACAATTGGAGGAAAGAAAAGAAAAAGGTTTATGCTTTAATTGTGACAACAAGTATAGTAAGGGACATAAGTGTGGTGAGAAGAAATTATTCTACATATATTGTGAAGAGGAAGAAGAAGAAGAAGAAGAACCATATCAAGATGAATATCTAGAAGAGATTTCTTCTGAAGAGATAACTCCCACCATATCATGTCATGCATTGGCTGGAATTAGAACTCCTAAAACCCTCAAGATCGAAGGATATATCAAAACGAAAAATGTAATAGTGTTAATTGATTTTGGTAGTACTCATAATTTCATTCATTATAAATTATCCAAAGCTCTCAATTGCTTTATATATCAAGCACCAGAGTTTTAGGTAATTATTGCAAATGGAGGAACTATCAATTTCTCAAGAAAATGCCATAAGATCAATCTTACTATGAGGGAATATGTAATGAATAGTACAATGATTGTTATACCCATGGGCGGTGTTGATGTCGTACTAGGGGTCCAATGGTTACAATCATTGGGAAAAGTGGATTTTAATTCTCAATATCTTTTCATGAAATTTTCATTGGAAGGAAAGGAATTTGAGTTAAGGGGTATCACATGGAAAACTAGTAAGGTGTTAAGCTCTAATGGCATGAAAAAATTATTGAAAAGAGGGCATAGGGGTGTAATTGTACAACTATGCTCACTAGATGTTCAAACATCTAAGCCATATACCCCCCTAGATCTAAGGGATCATTGATAATCATTCCAAAGTATTTAAATATATTCCCATAGGTCTTCCACCCACTCACGATCATGATCATGCTATTCACTTAATTCCTGGGAGTGTTTCCCCAAACATCAGTTCTTACAGAGACCCTTATGCCCAAAAGAGTGAAATTGAACATATGGTTGAAGAAATGTTAGAGGATAGCATTATTATACCTAGCCAAAGCTCTTACTCTGCACCGGTGGTAATCGTACTCAAGAAAGAGGGTGGTGTATGTGTCCAAATTATAGAGAGCTCAACAAGATCAACATTAAAGATAAGTTATCCATTCCCGTCATTGATGAATTGTTAGATGAACTACATGGAGAAATCTACTTCACAAAGTTGGATCTTCGTTCAAGGTATCATTGGATTAGAATGAAGGAAGAAGATATCCCAAAAACGACATTTAGAACTCATGAAGGTCATTATGAATTTTTGGTTATGCCTTTTGGCCTTACAAATGCAACTTCGACACTCCAAGGGTTGATGAATTCCATTTTCAATCCCTTCCTTCGAAAATTTGTGTTAGTATTTTTTGATGATATACTAATCTATAGAAATTCGTGGGAAGATCATGTTCGACATATTGACAGGGTGCTACAACTACTAAAGGAGCAACATCTATATGCAAAACCATCCAAATGTTTCTTTGGGTTTAAGGAGGTAGAGTATTTAAGTCATATTGTATCTCATGAAGGTGTCAAGGTAGACCCTAACAAGATTAAATCCATGATGGACTGTCCGATTCCCAAAACATTGAAGAATATTAAAGGATTTTTGGGTTTGATAGGTTACTACAACAAGTTTTTTCGAAACTATGGAAGAATAGCAACACCTTTAATTGTATTAACTAAGAAGGATGCATTTTCATGGACTCAAGAGGAAACTCAATCTTTTGAACAACTTAAAGAGGCAATGTGCAAAGCTCCTGTCTTGACCACACCAGAATTCACAAAAATCTTTATTGTGGAATGTGATGCCTCAGAAAATGGCATTAGTGTTGTTCTAATGCAAGAAGGAAGGCCCCTTGCTTTTGAAAGTCAAACACTCAAGGGAAAGGACTTACAGAAACCCATTTATGAGAAGGAAATTATGGAAATACTACATGCATTGAAGCAATGGTGCCCTTACCTAACAGGTAGGCACTTCAAGGTCAAAACATATCATGACAATCTTAAATACTTCTTGGAACAAATACTATCTTCAGAAGAGCAACAAAAATGGGTGACCAAGATGTTGGGTTATGACTTTGAAATCATCTACAAAAAAGGAAAGCAAAATGTTATGGTAGATGCACTCTCAAGAAAGGATGAAGATGTTGAGGCATTTCTCTGTGCTATCTCTATCATCCAACCTGATTGGATAACATAAGAAAGGGATGAATTGAAGAATGAAAAAGAAGTGTGGACTCTCATTCAAAGGTTGCAACAGGATTCCAGTGCATCCGATACATTTACAAGGAAAAATTATTCACTATGGTACACAGATCGTTTATATTTATGTAAGAACTCCCAACTCAAACAAAATGTACTTTTGGAATTACACCTCTTTGGTAGGAGGGCACTCAATATTTTTGAAAACATATCACATGGTCAAGAGAGATTTTTTTTGGGATGGCCATAAAACTAATGTTCAAGGGTTTGTGGTAGAATGTTTGGTTTTCCAATAATACAAGGTGGAAACAATTAAGACCCTAGGTATTTTACAACCATTAGCCATTCCAAGTCAGTGCTGGGAGGAGGTTTCCATGGATTTCATCACAGGGTTACCAAAGTCTAAAGGAAAGAGTGTCATCATGGTGATTGTTGATAGACTTACCAAGTATGCACACTTTCATGCACTCTCTCATCCTCTCAAAGCTAGTACAGTTGCTACCACATTCATGGAGACAATTCAAAAGATACATGGAGGCCCAAAGATTATTGTAAGTGATAGAGATCCCATCTTCACTGGACATTTTTGGACAAAATTGTTTTGTTGTTTGGGTACTCAATTGTTTCATAGCTCATCTTATCATTCTCAATCTGACGGACAAACTGAGATAGTGAACAAATAAATTATCAATCATACAACCATAGAAACATATGTGCCTCAAGCAAGCTAAGAAGGATAATAAATTATCACCGAAGTACTATGGCTCTTATAAGGTGTTGCAAAAGATTGGTACTATGACATACAAATTGGAGCTGCCTGCATCTTCGCGAGTACACCCAATTTTCCATGTTTCATGCTTAAAGAAGGTTATAGGTGACAATATCCCAACTCAAACTCTATTGCCAGAACCTGACGAGGAAGGAAAAATCATATTGGAGCTTGAAGCTATCACTGACACAATAATTCACCAGCTGAGGAATAGATCAATTTTAGAGTATCTCATTAAGTGGAAGAAACTACTCCACATGGGAAGACGAGTCTTTTATACAGAAGCATTCAAAACTACTCAAGCATTAAGGAAAACACTTTTCTGAAGGGGAGGGGCATGTTAAGCCCTAAATCGTGGCACATTACCCCTTAATTGGGGCATATTACATTAATATTGTTATTTTATTTATGTCAGCGTGGGTCCATTAGTTGTAATTGTACCTCCTAGTATCCTATATATACCAAGGAGACATTTTCATTTGGAATCATCTTGTATTTGTGAATTCATGTAATGTATAAGGAGGTTCCCCCCTCGAAGAGGCTTATTATTTGAATTTCTCTCTTTTTCAAGGCGTGGAGTACTTATTCTGAGGTTTTTTATGCTATTTTGATATTTGGTTCTTAACATTGTAAGCATGTGCAAGCACTGAAGGGTTGTTTCCATCATGAGAAGCAACTAATCCCAGTAGAGGAATGCAACCACACTTCCCTTGAAGAGTTGTTGCGTGATGGAAACATGTTGAGGTCACACTTAGCAAGAAGACAAACATTTGACTTGGCTTCATTGGTAGCCAAGATGGACTCTATCCAAGATAGAGAGGGAGATGAGAATGGATGTTGAGTCTAGAGTTCAGATTTGGAGATTTCTCATAGTTGAGAGTTAGTGAGAAGTCTTTTTCATTGTGGGAACAAGCCATCCAAAACTAGAGCCAAATCCATAGCCGAGGACTATATCCATGAGTCATAGCCATAAGACATAGTGAGAGAAAGAGTTAGAGTTGTTGCTAGGAGCCAGAGTCAGAGCCACGTTCTAGAGAAGAAGACATAAGTACAATGATCCAGATTGGTTTCCTTGAGCCTTTGGATACCAAAAGGCCTCTCAATGGGGAGGCGTAATCCAAAATGGATATGAACCAACGAATGGGAGTAAGACTTAGTACGTATAAAGAAATTAAGCAATTGAAAATGGTTAGAAATCTTTGTAAATCAATGTAAATGTGAAAGTCTAATAAGACAAAAATGACAATGTGAGAGGAAAATATAGAATAAAATAGATCAAAGAAAAATGTCCCAGAGGACTGTTCATTCACTAGGAAGGATAAATTTTTCCCAACGATGTTTAGAAATGCCCAATAATGCAACCATTCAACCCATGCATATTAAATGTCCAACAATGTTTAAAAATGCCCCAAGCATGCAATAATTCACCTTAGCATTTAAAAACTCACCCCATGTAGAATATTGAAGAGCCTAGGTAATTAATGGATGGTCCAATAAATGAGAAATGTCCCGGGGAGAGAGAAATTCACCCAATGGCCTGTGAGAAGGACAACAAGTTTCTTCCAAAGGCATTCCCTACTCATCTCTTATCTTCCATCCTACAACAAAGGAATCCTTTTTTTGAGATTTGTTGGAGTTTTCTTGGAGATAGGAGAAGAAGAATATTGAAGGAGTTGAAGCTTTTGGGGACCAACATCATGCAAATGGGGAGGTATGATCCGAATTGGATCCTCACCCAATTTTTTTTGTAAAATTGTAATAAACTTGTAATCGTTATTTTTATTCTATTTTGTCTTTTTTTGGTAAAATGGGAAGTGGAAACGAACCATGTGACGGTTGGACTTCCCAAGTTAGTCCATTAAAAGAATGAAGATTGTAGAAAAGAGGGCGACTGTGGGTATATGTAAGGAGAAATACGGAAGGACAATAGCATAAGTTAGAGCTCAAAGAGGGTAGCCTACTTGAGGTTGAGTGGATGAAGTAGTGAATGTGCCTTGTTCACTCTAAGCGAAGGTGTCTCTGATCCATGACTTGCTGTAATTTTGGTTTTCACAGTGAGTAACAATACACAGATTGTTTGTATAGCTCACCCATTTGTAATTTCTCCTAAGCATAATAAAAATCCCATTTAAACATTAATGTATCTAATTTAATGCATTTTGTTCTTTCGGTATTTTTTCTATGAATCAGAGTGATCTATACATTCTTTGTTGAAGTATATTTTTAGCCTATAACACTTGTTCACATAATTTATTGTTGGCTGGGTGTTTTTATTTTTCCCATTGGATGTACACATCGTTTTTTTCTCACTAGACGTTTTAGCCTTTGCCTGGGCGTGTTGTTTACTACCTGGGAGAATTTAAAGATCCTTGGGTGAATTTAAAGACTCTCATGCATGTGCTCCTCTACTTGAGAATTTTGTGTATTGCATGGGTGAATTCAAAGACCCCCGAGCCTATCGTTTACTACCTGGGTGGATTTAGAAACCCACAAACTTTTTTTATCTGATGTTATGTGCCTGAAATTGCTCTTGGTCATTTTTATCTGATGTTGAGTGCCTAAAATCTCTTTGGGAATTTTCCTCCATTGTTGAATGATTAGATTTGTCCACTGAGCATCTTTCCTCATTGTTAGGTTGTGTAAAAGAGTCTTTTTTCAGCTGATGTGAGTTTAGAGGGAGTTTTGGGTTTTTAAATAATCTAGTTGCTTAACATTAACACCTCACCATCACCTCCATGTTTCATTTAATTTTAAGCATGTACATTGATTAATCTTGAACATTGAGAAGTGTAATACATTCATTCTGCATCCATGTTGATGAGACATACATGTCATAGGCCCACCGTTTACGGATCAGATTGTGATCCAAATTGGATCCTTTCCTAAATTATTTTGTAAAATTGTAATAAACTTGTAATTATTTTTTCCATTTCATTTTGTCTTCTTTTGGAAAATTGGAAGTGGAAACGAACCATGTGACGGTTGGCCGTACAAAGGAAACACATTAAAATAATGAAGGTTGTAGAGAAGAGGGAAATGAAGGGAGACAAGGAGAACTTGGGAAGTTTGCAGAGTTGAGAGATTGAAGAGTGTATCTTGCTTGAAGATCGGTGGACGAAGGAGTCAAGGATCATGTCCACGATGAGTGAAGGCATCTCTAAGCCATGGCAATATGCATTTATTTTCGTGAGTAACAATGCATAAATTTTATGGGCATGCATAACTCACCCATTGTAATGAATTTCCCGAGAAAAATAAATCTATGTTGTTTATGCTATGTGGGTGCGCTATGCTTTGTGAGGTATATTGTGGTTTTGGTTTGAGTTTTATTGCTTGAAATGTTTGTTCTAGTTAGTAGATGCAAGATTCATTAGCTCAATCCTCTCTGATTTGCATTTGTCTTGTTGACTAAGGTTCCACTTACCCACAAATTGTATTCCCTCCTCTTGGAATTTTATTTTGTTGTTGGGAGAATTTATACCTTTGTGGGCATTTTTCTCCATTGTTGAGCTATTAAATCCACCCAATTAGCATTTTCTTCATTGCTAGTCTTGGAAACAGTTTGGGAACTCAGTTGGTATTAGTCTAGTGACCACAAACAATGCAAACCAAGTGGTAAACAACCCAAAGAACAAAGAACAAAATATAAATTCGGCAAGGAATCCACGTTGGTGAAACAGAGAGGCCATAGGCCCACCGTTTACGGATTAGGTTTGATGTTCAATTGGTGAATTGGATCATGAGTTGTCTCACTTAAGTCTCCTTTGGTATCCTTATTAATGGCTCAAATTTCTCCTTCTTCATACCATCTAGAGGACTCAAGAAGGGTTTCCCCTAACACCATTGATCTTCCTAATTACAGTTAAAGGGATTGTCAGAGCTATAATTGAGGAAAAACAGAGTAGTAACTTGATTTTAGGTAGAAAAGTTGAAATTTCTCTCTTCTTAACCCATCTACTTTTTGTTGATGATGGCTTTCTCTTCTGTGATGGCTCATTGAGAGATGCTTCTAAACTAAAACAAATTCTAGAGATATATTGTACAATGACATGTATGATAGTCAACATGAAAAAATCCTCAATTTTTTTAAAGGGCTAGAGGAGAATCAAATCAATGGCATTCTTCAACAATTTCCTTACAATGTTTCTAAAATCCAATAAGGTCTTAAATCATTGGGGCTCTTCATATAATCAAATGATTATGGCCTAAAAGACTAGAGATTGTTGAATATAGCTAAGGTTGAGAAGAGATTAAATCTCTAGTATAACAAATGACTTTCTAGAGGTGGAAGGCTAGTGCTCGTCAAAAATATGTTGGAAGATATCCCTATTTATTAACAATCTCTATCATATATCCCAAAAGGAATTCTAGAGAAAAACAATTAAATTTTTTTTTTTAGATATTAGTGGTTTGAGAATAGGGAGAAAGAGAGAATTCCATTGGTAAAATGGTAGTCAATAGCTAAGCCCAAAGATACAAGATTGGGCTTAAAAAATATCTTCCATTTTGGGAAAGCCCTAACAACTAAGTGTGTGTGGAGACTTATATCAAAAGAGGGACCATGGAATCAAATTCTCATTCAAAAACATACTGAGCAAATTCAATGGAAGAGTGGATTAAAAACCGTATCAATCTCATGAAACAATCCCTTTGATAGGGAACCCATTGGTAATGGGAATAGGGTGAGGATTAGAATTGACCCATGGGTAGGTAGTGGAGCATAGTATAATCTGTCAGAAGCTGTGGTAACTCTTTACACATGGAAGGTATATTCAATCTAGCATAGGGAACTTCCCTAGAATCCTCCACCATTTGGCAACAAGGAAGAAGGTAGAGCATATAGCGCCTGAAGGTCAAGATAAGATTTAATTGGAAACTTATATGAAAAAATTAAGAGTATCTCATGTCCATATTAAAGACTCTAATAATGAAATATTATGAAATATTATGGTAAAAAAAATACAACAATATACATTCCAAATCTTGGATATAAGACAATGTGTTCACTAAACAAGTCAAAGAATTCTTCTTAAGGGTGAAAGAAAATATGAAATTCAAAGCACTCTTAAAGACAAAAGATTTCATGTGGTTAGCCATCAATAATAAATCCCTTATTTGAGAAGTTCTTTAGAAGAGTAGATCAAGGCTTAGCAAATGTGAATTCTGTAAATGGAAAGAAGAAATTATAGGTCACATTTTTTCCAGATGAAAAATCGCTCAAAATTATATTGATTATAATTTTTTTTACATCTCCGTCAAATGTAAATAAGACTATAAAAAAAAACTGCCATTCTACAATAACTCCACTACAAGAAACAATGCCTTCAACCAAATCATGTCATCCATGCCATCCTATAGTGTATCTGGATAAGTTGTTGAATTGAATCGTCTTTGCCCAGCCTAAAACAATAAATGGGATGGGAGAATCCTATGTCAACTTCCAGATAATAACAAATGCAATCCATTAAAAACATAATCAAGAATTAGTAAATGTTTATGTGATTGGTTGGGCCCTCGCTTTCACCATCCCATGTAAAATAGACCAGTTTACCTTGGGGAGAGTGGAGTGCTCTCTTAGAATGCTTGTCAGCCTCCTCATTTGATTCCCTATAAATATGATGGGAATTAATGCCTTGAAATATTG
>SNQJ01S0031559.1:80913-91573 GCA_010110895.2 Picea sitchensis | reverse complement strand
TCATCTTGTACTTGAACATTTAAGTGGGGTAAAAGGAGGTTTCCCCCTCGAAGAGGATTATTATTTGAAATTATCTTTTTTTCAAGGCGTTGAGTACTTTTTCTGAGGTTTTTCTATGCTATATTGATATTTGGTTCTTAACAAATCTGTATCTTGGCAAGCAATTCCAATTTTTGGGCAGTTGGATGTGAATATGGTAGCTTAGAGGTAACTTTTGTAATATAGAAGTTGAATTCCATGCAAGAATATAACATCCTAGAACTCTGAAGACTTCTTTAGTAGCTGACAGGTGGAAAACTTATATCGAGAACTTTTTTGTCAATACTTTTTTAAAACTCAATAGTAACTTTGTGTGTGTAGGTTTAAATGAAATGTGGGACAAAAGCCTTGACATCCATGTTGGTGGGTTCAACACCAACATTCATAGATTGGGATGACAAATCTCCGGGCTTAGTGGTTACTAGAAAGGTGATGCTTCTATTTTAAAATATATATTTTTGAAAGCATTTTAGTAAATAAACAACAATTCCTAGTTGCAAACAAGAATACTAAATAGTAAAGAAGTAGAAAGTAAATAGGAACACACTAATTAGGAAAGAATGTAGGAAGTAAATAAAAAGTTAGTCAATAAGTAGTAATTTCTATTTCTGAACTCATTTGGGAAGAAAACAATAAGTAGGAATCAATAAACAATAAGTAGGTATGAAAACTTATTGGGATTTCAACCTTGCAGAAACAACGACAATGATGAATGAACTAATGAACCAACGATGAATGAACCAGTGAACCAATGATGAATCTATGTGCACTTTTCTCTTTGTATGACGCTCCACAACTCAATTTCCTTGCAAATATATAAGCATAAACTTATAATGGTAAAAAAATGACAATGACGGTGGATGTCCAATATTGCCAAAATTCATTGCATACAAAAATCCTTTGAATTACTGACTTACCCTTCAGAGATTGTCTAACTTACCTTGCAGATCTATTTCACAAAAAAATAGACATAAACTTAGGTTATTGAACATTTTGAAAAATTCATTCTGTCAAGTTTTATTTATTGATCTAAAAAAATGTCAAAAGTGTTAGTGAACATCTATGAACATTTAATATGCCGAAAACTTAGGTCCTTATTCTATGAAAGTTTTTGCATTACACCAAAAGATATAATCTTTAAATTTGTCCCGGTATTACACCCATCTTGATAATTTAATGTAAACATATTGAAATCTGTCTGTTCACTCTACAGTCCGCGGAAAATAGAATCACATGATATATAGTCATAATTAGCTATAGATGCCCCCTTTACCCATGTGCTTGCCTATGCATTCAAGCTTCTATTTATTTAAGGGATATGAAAATAAATATGGAATAGATTCAAGCTAGGTATAAATAAGAAGAAAGAAATCCCACAACATAGAATTTCATAGCTCATGGAGAGGAGTTACAAAAAACTTGATTGCACAAAGCATTAGGAAAAACAAAAATCCCCTTCATATTGTCAATAAATAGATGAAACTGAACTGAGCAGTCCAGGAAGATGAATTTATTTTTGTTTAGAACGTGAAACCGACACAATTAAAACCCACAAAAATTCCATAACATTGCAACAAACAGGGTAAATTCAAATGGGACAATCCCAGAACTGTAAGAAAACCCAAAAGCCCCTCCATTTTATCAATAGATAGATAATGTTGAAATGAGCAGTTCAGGATGCCGAACTTCTTTCTCTTTAGAACCCAAAATTGATACAATTAAAACCTATAGAAACACCATATCATTGCAACAAATGGGGAAAATTTAAATGGGAAAATCCCATAACCCGGTCCATAATATGATAAAAGAAAGCCCAACAAACTGCCAAATAATAGACCAAATTCAAATGAGTGATTAGGAACCTGAATTGATTCATGCTTGATGGAAAATTCATTTAAGCTAGGACATTAAATCGAAAAATCCAAAACCCACAAAATTTCCATATAATAAGAAGTGTAAGAGGCTATTCAGGAAAATAAATCTAAATAGATACACACATATTTACGAACACTTAATAAAATGAGAAAAAAGTTGAAGGGGTGAAACCCCAACTTGATTGCAATGATAAATTGTCGGATGTTTGGGTGAGAGAAACTCTAAGATCACCCTCTGCAGAGATGCCATTTGGAATGGCATAAAAAACCCCATTTGTGATTTAGTTGGTGGAATTGTATATGAGCTAAGGAGATTGGACTCCCAAGCACGAAGAAGTGACACAGGAAGCGCCCTAAAGATCATTGAGAACTATTTCAGAATATGAAATTTGGACTATGACACAGGGCAACAAAAGTGTAAGCATTAGAGAGAAACCAAAGAAGAAGGCGTGAGGCGAGACCAAGGAAAACCAAAAAACTGTCTATTGGAAAAGTAAGATGAGTTTGCTAGCTTGGAGACGTCCCCTTGGAACTAGTTAATGCGGTATGGAGGGACACGTGCAATACATGCAGAGTGCCCAATGTGCATGTCGAACTTCGAAAGACAAGTAAAAAGTGATAAAACAAAAAGTTTATCATGATTAATTCAATTAAACACAAATTACAACCAAATATTTCCACTGCCACATGCGTACCATGCTGGAAACCCGGACATGTGGTGTCATCAATTTTGTGGCATGATAAGGCATTTGTAGGCAATGAGTAGTTCCATCAATGCTCATATGGTTTTTATCTCATGGGTCTCTGCAAAAGCAATCCTTCCTTGAAGTGATGATTGTTAGAGTGCAAAATATGAGCGAGGTACGTTAAGTGTCTCGCCCGTAAAATGGTGGGGGGTATGAACTGGAATCCATGGTATTTGGGTCCTTAAAACAATCTATATCTGCGGGAGCAATGAGGAGGTAAGGGAAGCTCGATCAAGAAGGTTGAATCTTGGTGTGCATTGAGGGGATGGACGAAACAAGCATCTTCCTCTAGTAATATTGTTACTCTTATTTCGAATTCAGTTCCAAATTCTTCTTATTTCACAACAGAACAAGAATCCCACTAAAGGGGAAAGAATACCCTTATCATACATCCCAAGGACATTGTATTCCTCGATGATTTGTTTTATTTGTAGGTGTAGTTCATTAAGAAACATGAGCACATGAAATGATTCATGGAGTAGTATGAATGAATGATAGAACTGTGCAAGTTGGGTAGAGACGACCTCTCCCCGTTGGGGCGAAGAACTGCCTCAATAAGCAATGTCATTATGGAATAGAGGATCCTGTTGGGATAATTGCAAGGCCTAGTATTGCTTAGGGGCTCACAATTGAGATGGGCCAAAGCTCTACAGACTGTTATTATACAAAGAATGTTACACATGTAGAGGTGGTTACTTTGTTGAATAAACAAAATCCAAAAGGCATTTTATCCATAATTTCCTATGATACAAACAAGGAATCAAAAAGTACAACGAAATGTTTGAACAATAGGCATTCCAAAAATAATATTATTGAAACAAAAAATATTGTGAAGAACAAGGAAGCATAAGAAATTTGGTCAAAGAAATCTACTATACGCTATATTGTGGAATGATAAATTGGATGGAAAAGTGACAGTCTTGGTAGGCAATTCCAATTTTTGGGCAGTTGGGTTTGAAGATGGTGGCTTATAGGTACTTGAAAAATATTATTTTATTGTCAAACAAGAATATAACTTTTTAAATCTATCATATTAGAGATTATATTATTATTATATCACTACATACAACAGTTGAAAGAAAAACTTCTTAACATATTGAATTTTGCATTTTAATTTGTTTAAGAAGAAGGAACAAAATGTCACATCGAAAGCCATCTCAACCTGCATTAAATTTCCTCAAATTGAAGGACTTTCTCTTGAGGGAAATAAGTGTTTTTTTTACGTATTAAACGTCCTCCATGATTTTGCTATTATTAATTAATAATCCATATTTTCTTTCAAAATTCCAGTGCCGTGTATATGTCTTGCATCTGAATTGATAGATCTAAATTCTTCTTAATTTTTTTGGTATTTAGCAAGAGATTATTGTGGAAGAAGCCAAAAAAGTTATTACTAGTCTCCTACAGGGTCGAGCAAATCTTTTTACAGTCCAAAATATATTGGAGAGATTTGATAACGAAAGAAGAAACAAAGTTAGTAGCCTCAGTCATCTGTTACAGTAAGAGTTACTCCTCTAGATTTTCTAGGTGGGTAGTGAACATTCTAATATTATTTGTTAAAGAGTGTACTTGATAACAGAGGTGTTTGTTGGTTTTCAAATGCATACGACATAGAAGGCCTATTTCCATGTCAAATAGAGTTGCATGGTTTTTGTGGAATGAGAAAGACTACCATTGCATATGACAATTATCTTGCATGGTTTTGGTGGAATGGGAAATACAACCATTGCATATGACACTTATATTGCTAACAATGGAGTTATGAGTGTTGAAGCTTGAAGGTAGTTGTTGACCTGTTGTGGGCACATTTGGAAGCTATTTGGAGTTGGAATTTCGTGTAGAAAGAGGTTGTGGGACTATGAGTCATGAAGTTTTGTTTGAAATTCATCCAAGGAATAATGTGTTTTGTTGTTGGTTGAATTTGCATTGCAACTATAGAATTAAAGAGGTCCCAAAAAGTAGAATTCATTCCCAACCTGTGTTGGAAACCTTGGAGGGGAGTGGAAAGGCCTGAGGCACTATGAGCAGGGAAGGGGGATTTCATCCCTTAGGTTGTGCAAGTTGAGGGGAAGAGAGTCGGTAGACTAGAATTAGCTGTGAGTTTGATTGTTGAGAGGGGAACATTAGCCAGTCTTAGGGACCACTGTCTCTTGTGGATTCATAGCCCTAGCTCGAGGGTGTCTTGTTGTTGAGAATTGGAACAAAAGGGCTATGGTTGGGAGGAACAACTGTCCTCTACAGTGGGTTGCATACTTTTATAAGATAAGTGTTCTTATGTGATGTATTGATGTGTTAAATGCTGACATATGATTGTTGTGCATTTTACTCTGAGTTATATTTGGTTAATTTTGCTTATGATGAGTAGAAAGATGAATTTGTGTCTCTATTTTATGGTTGAATAATACTATAAGTATCTAGTTGTTGTTGTGCATAGTAATAGTGATTATATTTACATTTTTAGTTGTATGGACAACTAAATGAACTTGAATGTCATGTTGCGTGTTATTTTCTGCATTTATATTTAGTATCATAAATTTTTATTGAGTTGTTCTAGTAGTTATGTGACCCAGCTGGGGGATGGGTACACTACAATGTTTTAGGACTCTAAGGAATAATTCATATATCCAGGGCCAAGAACAACACCTTAAACCCACACACATGATCTCCCAAGTGTATCATTTGCCTCTTAGTGGGCATATTGGCACCATTAGGGTTTTTGGAGAAGTAGGTATCGATATGAAGACTTGGACCAAGGTAAACTAATGAAACTTTCTCATAGGCCTAAAAAGTACCTTCTATGGATTAAGAGCCATCAATGAGTCCTCAAACCACCATAGATGATCTATTTATGGAATATTTTTCTTTAAGTTGTAATATGGAAACCATTATAAGGTTTTGAGCACCATGTATAGTTCATGGGGCATTAGACATGGTCAAGGGAGGAAAATATGGCCTTAGGATCTAAACTAGGCTTCTGGGCATCCAACTCCAATAACAATGCCTTGAACTACAACATGTAATATATTGAGAGTATCACCTCCCTCTTAGTTGGGATACGGGCACCATTATAAGGTTTTGAACTCTAGGTATGAGTCTCATTGCCTTAGCCATGGTTGGGGGCAGAAACCTGAGCTTAAGCCCTAAAGGTATATTCTAAGGTTGAAGGGACATGACCGACTTGAAACATCACATAATACCTTTCTAAAAGATATTTTTCCTTTAATAGGGGATATGGGATCTTTTGGAATTTTTTAGGACTAGATTTGGGTTAGAGTGCCTTAAACATGGTTGGGGAGGAAACCTTAGCCTTAGGCCCTAAAGAAATATTTTATGAATATGGGGCCAATAATTTCACCTCAAACATGGATCTTTGGGCCTTGGACATGGTAAATAGAGGAAACATGAAACTTAGACAGTAAAGGAAGCTTCTATCCATCCAAGGAAAAATATATGCCTTGAACAATCACACATGGCCTCTTGAGCGTATCCTTGGCATATGAGTGGGGATGCAGTAGGTAGGTGTCCCATGATCCAGGTGGATATTGGTGGCCACCCACCTATTCCACTTGGACCCACACCATTGTTTCTTTCAGTTTTTCAGTTTCCTTAATTGTAGCACAATTTACTATTTTTAGCAGTTCTTTGGCTCCTGAACTTCCGGAGTTGTTTTGATTACCTAAACGACGTTTTTTTGGAATGATTGCTCCGACAAATATGAGTCCGTTCCGGACTCGATATTCATAGTCAGCAATGTAGTCCTCGGATAGATATTTCTAACGATGTATCATGTGCGTCAAACGGAGATAGTGTGCCAAAGTTACGACCCCGAGAAATTGATGTACCAATTTACCCCAACGGGGCCCATATTCTGGCGTTTCATCTCCTTGGGTTAGGTTTTTGGATGTTTAGGGTTTTCCATTGTTTCTCAGTAATATATAGGCCTTCGAGCCTCATTGTAACAGGCATTTCAGAGGCCAGTAGCCGCCACATCTCTTCTCAGAGATAAGCTACCAACGCCCTAGCTAGTTTATTTCCATTCTGTCTGTAAGCATTTTTCAGTCATTTGTTATTATGAAATGAAGTCTTATTTCCGATGCATCTCTGTGTTTATGTATATTTATGTATTTCATTGTGTTCCTACATAAATTGGGATTAGTGGTATCATAGCGGTCTACTCGTTCTCGATCTTTCTTTGCATGTCCCCAACGAGGTCGGGGTATAAGGAGTTGGGGCTCGATCGGGTTGAACCTTTGCAAGATCAGTCTCGCAAACCCCGACGACCACCCGTGGGGGAAGAAAATAAAGATGAGGGAGTAGGATATCCTATCAAAACGTTGCTTGAGGAGACCCTCGAGAAACAAAGGAACACGATGATGGACAACTTTGCCCAGATTCTTCAACGGATTCCCACTAGTGGCGCATCGACATCCAACAACCACTCTGGAGGCGCCACTCCTTTTAAGGTAAAAGTAAACTTTGAAATTCCCATATTTGAGGGCCAAATAGATGCAGATGACGTAGATAGATTGTTGAATCTGTTAGAAGGATATTTCTCGGTTCATGAATTCTCCGACCGAGAAAGGATTATTTTCGCACTCCTCAAAGCCGCCCCCCATGTCAAGGACTGGAGGGAAACCTACTTGGAGAAACAGGGAGAGGGGGAACCCTCTCTGTTCTCGGCCACACCCACTTGGAATTCTTTCCAAGATGCCAGCAAGGAACAATATTATCCCGTGGGGAGATATGAGGACAAATACATACAATGGACTACGCTACGACAGCAAAGGGACCAAGATGTGCATGAGATGACGAATCTGTTTCATACTCTACGCACAAAGTTGGGTATCAAAGATTCAAAGAAACATTTGGTGTTAAAGTACTACAGTTGTATGCATAGATACATTCAGGAGGAAATGGAGTTCCTTGACATCTCCTCGCTTGGTGTGGTGTACCGATATGCTGCCAAGATTCAGCAGAAGTTCAAACAGAAAAAGCGAGACTTTGGGTCTGCGAATCAGAAGCAAGGGAAAGGTACCACCAAACCACAGAACAAAGGACCAAGCCAAGGCAGAGTGGCCCAGGATAACCCGCCAAAGCCACAAGCAAAGAACAACACCACGAAGCCAAAAAAGGACACGGGGAAGTGGTGTGAGTTCCATAAGAGCTCAACTCACAACACAAGTGAGTGTCGGGCCAAGCAGTCAATGGTAGTCGAGTTGAAGGCTTCTGAATCGAATGCATGCTCCGACAATGAATTAGAACCCAACAATGGGAATGACAGGGGGAAGTAAATTATCGATGCGGAGCCCAATGCCACCATTTCCACAACGAAGATCCAGGAGGAACCAAAATATCCAGAGGAGGTGGAGCGTCTCTTCCATTCCAAGATGTGGGTAAAGGGTTCCCCGTTGCAGTTCATTGTCGACAGTGGGAGCCAGAAGAAACTCATCTCGGTAGAGGTTGTGAAGCGGCTGGGCTTGTTGACCACAACACACCCACAACCATACACCATCGGGTGGTTGCACAAAGGACGAGACCTCCGCGTCAGCCAACATTGTCGCATTTCCTACAACATCAAGCCCTTCACGGATGAGGTATTATGTCACATTTCTCCTCTTGATGTTTTTGATGTATTATTAGGCCAACCATACTTGTGGAAGCGACCTTCTGTGTATGAGTCCAGGCCTCGTGTTGTTATTATCACCTTGGGAAATAAGTTGTACAGGATACCAGAGATAGCACCACCTACCACCATCTCTTTGGTTACTGCAAAACAATGCAGTAAGCTCATTTCCAAAACCAGGAAATTCGTTTTCCTGATGATCTGCCCTGAGGGAAAGAGGAAGACTGTGGCCATGACCTCCAGGCAGGGCCCCGCTGCATGAAAACAATAGAGGGATAGGGTCATGGAGGAGTATGAGGACATATTCACCTCCCCTGCAGGGGTTCCTCTACATTGTCAGGTCAAGCACCCCATCGATCTGACCCCAGGTGTGTCGCTACCCAATGGACCCATCTATTGACGCTCTGTTCTGGAGAATGATGAAATCAAGAGGCAGATTCAGGAACTGTTGCAGAAAGGTCACATACAACCGAGTTCGTCACCCTGTGGGATCCTGATTGTGTTGGTGCAGAAGAAGGATGGGACTTGGAGACTTTGCATTGACTATCGGGCACTGAACAAAATCACTGTTCGGAATAGGTACCCAATCCCATGGATTGATGACCTTCTGGACCAACTCAAGGGGGTGAAATATTTCAGCAAGATCGACTTGAATTCGGGGTATCACCAGGTACCAATTGAACCCTCTGATGTGTGGAAGACTTCCTTCAAATCCAAGGAGGGCCTTTTCGAATGGTGGGTCATACCATTCGGGTTGACGAATGCCCCTGCAACCTTCATGAGGCTAATGGACAACATCCTACGCCATTCACCAACTCATTTGTAGTGGTGTACTTGGATGACATTTTGATCTTCAACCAGACTTGGGAAGAGCACCTTCACCACATCCGACAGGTCCTCCAAACACAGTGACAACACAAGTTGTGTGCCAATTTGGAGATATGCACTTTTGGCATGACCCAGGTTCAGTATTTGGAATACATTATTGATGAGCGGGGGGTGCATGTGGATCCATCAAAGATCCAATTCATTCAGTATTGTCCAGCCCCAACCATCCTAACAGAGCTCCGCAGCTTTTTAGGTCTTGCCAATTTCTACCGTAGGTTTTTGTTGGGATTCTCTCATATCACTTGGCCCTTGAGTCAAGTCACCAAGGGAGGAGCTAAAGCAAAATTCTTTTGGTCCGAATCTGAATAGAAGGCATTCGGGGAGTTGAAGCATCACCTCTGCTCTGTACCAGTGCTCACATTACCAGACTTGCAACAACCATTTGAGATCGAGACAGATGCCTCTGACTATGCCATTGGGGCAGTTCTTACTCAACATGGGCATATGGTGGCATATCACAGTGAGACACTTTCCGACGCAGTCCAGAAGTATCCCACTTATGACAAATAAATGTATTCCATTATGTAGGCTTGTCGGCAATGAAATCATTACATTTTGGGAAAGGAAACGGTCATCCACACAGACCATCGACCCCTGTACTTCATACAGACACAAGGGAAGTTGCAGAACGATCGCCATCAGAAGTGGTCCACATACCTGCAACAGTTTCATTTGAACATTAAGTACAAAAAATGTAGCACCAATAATGTTGCAGACTGCCTCAGTCGACCACTTATTGTGGTGATAACCACTGTGCTCAACTCTTGTGGGCACGAGACTTCCGATTGGTCGCTTCTCTACACAAGTGATCCAAAATTCGACCACACATACAATACACTCTTGGAGGGTAAGTAAGTTCCCAATTTTCACCTCCAGGATGCCCTGCTTTGTCACCTGGGAAACCTTTGTGTTCCTTCAAGCGAGCGTACCAAGATGAATTGGGAGGCACACTACAGTCGGGTCACTGGGCATTTCGAGGTCGAGAAAACCATGGAAGTACTACAAAATTATTTCTATTGGCCGAACCTTCGACAGGATGTCGGGAAGTACATCAAGTCATGCACTGCTTGCGCCATTGCCAAACCGACCATCAAGAAGCAAGGGCTCTATACTCCGCTTCTTACCCCCATTCAACCTTGGGAATCCATCTCTATGGATTACATGTCGGGCCTTCCTTCTACTAAGTATGGCAATGACTGTGTTTTGGTGGTCGTCGACTGATTCTCGAAGATGTCCATTATGATGGCCTGCAAGAAGAATATAACGACAGAAGCCACTGCTAAACTCTTCTTTGAACGAGTGTGGGTACACTTTGGGATCCCACAGTCTATCATCTCAATTCGGGACAGCAGGTTCCTTAGTACATTTTGGTCCAACCTCTGGTCGATGATGCACACCAAGCTCACCAAGTCGACAACTTTCCATCCGCAAACTGATGGCCAGACAAAGGTTGTCAACTGGATTATTGTACACATTCTATGCATGTACAA
>SNQJ01S0031559.1:46883-69917 GCA_010110895.2 Picea sitchensis | reverse complement strand
ATACTCTTGCACTGTTTGTCCTTTTCTTAGTTTTAAAGATTGCCATTCAATTAATGCTTTTTATTTATAACCCAAAGGATATAATTGTTTCCTAAGTGCATAAATGAAGCTTTTCCATTATGGAAATACATTACCCACTTGTTGCGTTCCGTTTTGCAACTTGCTTTGCCACTAGATGAGAGTTGTACCTGCAAGTCTCAAAGATGCCAACTTGATTTGTGTGGCCTCATCCTTGATTTGTTGTACACTTTAGTAAACCTCCATCTGCCTGACCCAATTTTCAAGTTTCTCTGCATTTACTTCACCATCATATGGGCAACTCAAATTTAACATCAAGTTTCAATAATGGCATTTCCTTATTATGTTTATGAACATGTCTCTTTGCATTAGATTTAGAACCTGAACTTGAAGAAGAAGGAGAAGAAGGAGGTGATGATGGAGGTGAAGGAGGAATCTGAGGATGATCCTCTTCCTCTTCACTTTTGCCCCTTGAATATTCACCCAAAACTGGTCTCTTTCGTTCCAAGTAATCCTCGTACAAAACTTTCACCATCTCCGACATAGCAAGGAAAGTTTTCCGGAAATCTTTCTCTTCCTGAGAAAGCCCTTCTTTCGATGCCATCTTCTCGCTGTGAGAAGCTCTCTTTCTCAATCCAATTAATGGATTATCTACAACAATATCGCCTTCACCACGATGTAGCTTTTCCCTGGTTAACATGCAAAACTCAAATCCAAACGTCAACTATCTCTGATACCACTTGATCCGTAAAGAGACATTTTAATGACTGTGGTTGAATTTTTAATTGCATGTGTTAATTAACCATTTAAGAAGCTGAATGAAAGAGGATGAATTTAATGAAGGAACATAGCAACCATAAAACAGTATACAAATATGAACTGAAGCAATAAGAACAGCAAACCATAACAAGAGAAGTGATAACGAAGTTCGGCACAAAATTGCCTACGTCTCCGGGCCTTTGTCTCAGTGGGGGGGCTTCTTTATTTCTGTTCAAAAGCTCAAAAGTACATCGCAGTGGTTCCATTAGGCTACAAGACTAATTTGGTCATGTTCTTCCAGATCTCTAGAACCCAGCAGAAGAACCGACACGCAAAACAAATGACCGGAGCTCCAAGAAATGGCCTGCAAGCGTCTGCTCCTCAACAACTTCCATGCATAAAAATGGCTTTAGCTTGGCTTCCCTTCATCATAAATATTCTCTGACTGTCCTCCATGGCCTCAAACAGGCCTATTTTTTATAGATCTGAAGTTGGTTATCCATCCCCAACTTCCTCCCAAAATTTGGGCTCAAAAAGAGTCCAAAATCTCCCAATAATGGCCAAAATCTCCTTTTTCTGGGCATAATATCAGTCAAAATCCACTCTGTAATTTTAAAAACCCAAAATAAATGAAATATCAGGCCTTAGCCCCCAATAGGTCGGTGCGCACCCCCTTTAATCGGTCATATGGCTAAAAATGGGCCGAGCGCTAGCCCAAAGGCTAAGCGTTTCCCACCTTAACTCGTTCCAGCCCTGGTTCTCTGGCATAACATGGGACCTCGGCCTAGAATAGCCCGAGCCCTGAGGGATAGGCCCCCCGATTCGCGCACTGTGGTTACATGGTGGCGCGGGGTCCAAGGGCTAGCCCCTATCCAATACTCCTGTGCATGTGGTAAGGGTTAAATCCCCCGTGCTCCTAGTTATATGGGGCAGTTACATGGTAGCGTATGGTTGTGGGTCGGGGCTAGGCCCCGACCCCTCCCCTTTTCCACTATACACAAAATTTCAACATAAATAAAATAATGCGACCATAGTATCATAAGCAACAAAGTGGTGTGATGGTAGAAGGAGGGTGTAGAAAGCTTATGGGTGAGGGAGGAGGTCATGGGTTCAAACCCCACAGACCTCAATAATATTTTTACACTTCAACCATTCCACCAATAAGAGGGTGCCACATGGCAGCCCCATGACTGGGCCACGTGGTACCTCTACAACGAACTAGAAATTGCCACTTGTACTCTGTAGAGCTTGCCATGTATCTTGTACAGTCATCAGTGTACCTTGCCACATCATCTCCTACACAGTCAGCGTGTTGATGTCATGCTGACATCAGCATTGAATTTTTGACCAGTTGACCTTTGACTTTTAAGTTGTTTGCGAATTCGATCAGGGGGCAATATCTCTCGCATCTGGAGTATGTTTTGAGAAATGAATATACCACCGGAATCAGTACGACGAGTCGGTCGCAATGGCATTAGTTTTGTCGAATTCTGAGCACTTTCATTTTTGAGCCTTTTTTAGCCCTGTCAGGCTCCTAGATCCAATTCTGGATCACAGTCATCCTACTTAGTTTTTGCGATAGCACATTGCTGACAGTTTCCAGAACTGTCTCTTTCCAATAATGTCATCTGGGAATTCGACCCAGTAACATTCTGGTACCAGGCCTTGTGGAAGCACAAGGCTTCCCACTGTTTTTATGAGGTTTTTAATGGCTTCGTGATTGTTTTCAAAGTTTTGTTGTTAGGAGAAGATGCTCCCCGCATATCTGAATAGGCAACCAGTTTTTTGGACAGGAAGGGGACACTTGAACATTTGGATAATTACACTGTGATAAGAATTTTCAGCTCCACAGAAAAACTTTCTCTCCTTCCATGTTACATTATGGATAGAACGTTCGTTGCAGAAGTAGCACGACAATACAACTACTGGTTGCATCCATTGCAAAAGAAGAGAAAAAAACAGTTCATTCCTCTGCCTTGGAAAGTCGGGGAGTTCGTGTTGAAAAATATCAACAAAATCGATGAATTTGTAGCGCATTTTAGCAACTTCAACCTGATATATGATGAAATCCTAAGAGGGTTCAACCTCGATAATATTTTTCGACAACATTTACAAACACTTGGCCTCGGCGATTGTTTTTTCAAAAAACACCTGCCCGAAAATAGAGACATTGGTGAAAACGCTCCTGCTTCTGATGTCGACGACCTAGACACACTACAGAGCAACACTAAATTGTACAGGCAACAGGGGAAAGTCCCCGGTGACAAGAGTGTTCAATCAATGAATAGGAATCCAAAAATTACAACATCCCAGAGCATCGCTACAACGGCCCACCACAACAACAAAGCTACTCAGAGTTCTTCAAATGGAGGAGGAGATAACAACTCTCCTCACTCTAAAATTGATAGTTCTCACAAGCTTCCAGTAGACAAGAAGAGAAAAAAAAATGTGGGACAGGCAGAAGAGTCGAAAATCAAAGTGAGAACATGGAACTTGATACTGATCTGGAAAGCGTGCTCCACTACCTTGACCAGGTCAGACATGCCATCTAGCATAGACCCCCAATGGACATATCCGATACCGAAAATTTTGACGAAGATGAATCCTTCGTGTTTGAAAGCATTTTTTTTACAGCCAGTCCAAAAGATTGATAATTGAGAAAAAAGATGTAAAAAATAAGAAAGGAAAATCTCGTTCAAAAGTTGACCTTACCAACATGCGGCCATCCCAAATCTGTCAACTTTACAAGGAGAGCGGAGATGCACTTCATGATTCCATTGGAGGCATCGAGGCTGAGAATGCCAGACTGAAGGACCGGGTCAAGGAATTAGAAGAGGATTTGATTCCTATGCCATTGCTTGCCAATCCTTTGGCAATAGCCATGCCTGCCACCCCTGCAACCAACTTAAAAGTTTCCTCTAGCCTCCTCACATCCTGTAAAGGATATGTGGAGAATAATATCAAGAAAAGAATGGAATTGGTTATTGAGGTGTGGAAAACATCACAAACCATCACTTCCCTTGGAACTAGGGCACATAGTTTACTTGAACATTTGCAGGCAGAGTTAAAATATGAAGAACATTTCTATTTAAACACGGTCCTTCCTTTTGTCTCCATTGTCAACAATATGGAAGAAACAAAAAGAAGACAACAATATCTTCCATCCAAAAACCAGATCGGTCAACTAAATGCATGCTGGAAAGAAAAAGTGAAGAACCTGCATCTCATTGTTCAGTCATGTGAACAAGTCATATCAAAGAAAGATAAATTATTCACAAGGCTGTCAAGAATAAACTTAGCCGGAAGGACCAACGACTTCCAAGACCCTGACTTAATCGCAAACTCCTTTCCCTTAACTAAGAAAGAGTTCGATAAACAAGTTGATATGTTTAAGGCATTGTCTTTGGAAAATTTTTACAACATCCTTCAATATGATCAAGCTCACGTCGACGACTGGCTAGTCAACTATTCAGTACAGAATGACGAAATTCATCATGCTCTGTGTAATATTTCTATCGACTTCTGGGAATTAGAAAACAATCTTTTCAACAAAAAAATATGGAATGAGATCAACGTCACCCGAATGAGAACCTACATTGAATAATGGCTCGTAAGGGAATTGAAGCAGGCCGCCGACGAAAGGCAACATGCAGTTACCACGATTCCAGCATCTGTCGACGACATCAATGAAACGACAGCCACAAGCAAATAGAAAAAGGTCTCATATGTACCATCACTGTAAGTCTACTGATAACATCGTGCTTTGTTTATCAACCCAATTATTCCACCTTTTTTTTAATAGAAATGTGTAGCCAAACACTTATATCATTCAATTTAATTGTCAAATTATTTTTTTTGCAGGTATTGCACTCTATCTTCTTTCTACAGTACTGTTTCTTGTACATATTTCTCTTATGGTCCGCGAGAGCCCCAATCCCAGTCTATATGACAAACGCATTGAATTTTTTAGTAATATGTAACAAACTTTTATTTTTTGACATATTTCAAATAAAACTGTTTCAAATGCATTTAAATTTCCAATTTTTTTTATACTATATACTTTCAAAAAATAAATGGTGCTCTACATGCCATGTGTCATTTATTGCATAGATACCACCTATGCTTGAAGCTGCTTACCACATAATTTCCAAAAATTTTCTTCCACTATGCACAAATTGTATTTTGTTATATACTTTCAAAACATAAATGGTGCTCTACATGCCACGTGTCATTTACTACATGTATACCACCTGTGCTTCATGCTTCTTGCTACTTTTTCCTATCCCACTTCAACCCGGCAAGGACTGCGCTGCCACACAACCTTGTTATTATAAGGAATAATGCCCTCAATTTTGAATTACATCACCCCACCCCACGTATTCTTTAACACATGGCCTACAAAGGCTCATTTGGTATTCCACCTTTACATATGCATCTACTTAAATCATATTTTTATTAAAGTTGTCACCTTTACTAAGTCATTCATGCTAAATTCACTTTAATTAACCCTCACATCTCATCTCCAACACACCTTATTAGTCTCGACCGAAGGACTCTAGTGATCGATTCACTGTTGACCACTAATTACTTTGTGTTTGACTATTATTATTTTTTTGGTTTCCAAAGTTGTACATAGGCTATACGGAATAGTTATTTTTTTATAATAATTAAATTTGTTTGATCAAAGAGGCTATTGGCTAACAAGTTCTACCTCTTATTTCCTAGATGCATTTTCCCTCGGTTAGATAGCCTAATTTTGTGAAGTAGAGTCTGTCATAATGCATATGAATTTTTTGTAATTTTAGATAACCTATGTTTATCTAAGCTCTTTCTAGGATGATGGCAATGCTTGACAGAATGATGGTGATGCCTGAGAGTCTTTTATGTCAGGACTTTAAATTATTCTAACACAAATAATCATGTTTCTCTTTCATGCAAGCCACCACCTCAGACTCCACTTCCTTCACAACTCAACTTGAGGCCATGCACCCACCTTCTCCACTGCCTATACAACACCGCCCACCATCTATGACCTATACAATACCTCCCACTATTTATACAACTATAGAACATTGCCTTCACGAGAGGGCTCACCTATATTCTTTTCAGGTTACTTAGATGGAGAAACAAAGCCATACAACCATACTGGAGAAAATGGAAAGACACCTATTAACCATAGTCATAATATGCACATGTAAGTCATTTAATCTATGCACCTATAAGTCATTTAATCTATGCACATGTGAGTCTCTTTATTCTATATCAATATCAAAAAAAGGAATTTAGCTTACCAATGAAATCTTTGTCTTACTTTACACTATATCAAACCACTGATTTATTTTCAAATCTTTGTCTTGCTTTACACTATATCAAACAACTGAATCGTTCGATTGTTGATTCTAAGTTAGAAAATATGAGCATGTCCATATCTTCCTACTCAGCCACCACCAGTTAAATCGTATTCCATTGTCAAATCTACGAGTCTTCGAAGGATGATATTGTCGCTACCAATCGTTGTCACCTTCATTACAGGGATCATGAAAGCTGGGATGTCATCCATATCCCATGGCTCAAGAGTTAAATGATATAATAAATAAACTATGTGGCTAGATGACACATTAAATTTACTCAGTGGCAGAGATGTCCTGAAGATTTATTGAATCAATGGAAAAAATTCAACTAGTGGAAAAAATTTCCCTAAATTCCCCGCTACTTGATTCCTTAGCTAAGTATATTTTCCTTCATTGCTTTAGTGGAAAAAATTCAACTAGTGGCATAGGGCTTCCATGTATCTCTTTAAGCAATCTCCACGTGCATGCTTTCTTTGCTTAACACACCTATTTTTCATCATTAACGACAATTATTATTGTATTTCATCTTAATAATATTATTAGCTAGTCCTGTTTTTGTTAATAATATCATTAGCTACGCATGATACTCTTAATATTATTAGCTACCACATGTTAGTTAAATTCATACGCGTTTTAAGAGCGGGTGCAAGCTTTAATGAAATTGTCTGCTGTCAAATTTGTCTTCACGCTATAACTTCATAATTCGAGTACAAGTCCGAAATTTACAAGGTCTATCATTGAGGAGGGGAGATGGGAGGAGATAAGAGAAGATGCAAAAGGATCATATACTAAAGTTGGCCAAGGGGTTCTGTGGAAGGGCCAAGAATTGCATATGCGTTGCTAGAGAATGTGTGGAGAAAACCATCCAATTCTCTTACAGGGACCGCCGTAACAAGAAATGGGACATGCATGCCCTCTGGATTTAGAGGATCAATGCAGGCACTCGCTTGCATAGGCTGAGTATTAGTAGCATCACCAAAGAAACCCTCTAAAATTACTAGTTGATTAATTTGCCTTGCCTATTCGAGCACAATTGTTGTTTCACTCCAGTTGCTATGCTTTTAATTTTTCTATGCTTCCCTGAAGGGTTGGGGTTTTTATTACTTGTGTAGGTGTTACTCTGGGTTTAGACTTTAGTCTCCTTCTAACTCAGAGACATTGAGGTCCATTGGATTCCATGCCATTGTTCTTGCACTAAAATCTATTTTCTCAAAGGGTAGATTGATCTTAATCTAGGAATCCATATATTCCTTTGAAGCATGTAAGTTACAAGCCCATGTGTCGAAATTTAGTTTGCTTAGGCCCGCATTCGAAATCCATAAATGACCTACATCTAAATCTAGAAGTTTAGAACCCTATCAAAGTTTGTGGAAAATAGCCACAATTCAAAGTCTCTTAAAATTTTGAAAGCAATTTCAGGAAAGGTGAAGCTTGTTTTGAACTTTGACCATGATCAGTAGTAACTTCCAGCAAGACTAGAAATAGAAAATTTTAAGCAGACTATTTTCCATGTTTTAAAGCATATTGTAAAAGTTTGCAGGCAATTTTGATGAAGTATTTTTCATTTACATAAAAATATACTTTATGAAATATATTTTTTTAAAAGAGATATATTAAATTAATTTTGTTATTTAATATAATGCTAAGAAATATGTATTTTTTTCTAAAAATTTAAATTTAAAAATTTTCACTCATAATTTTAAAATTAAAATATTATTATTATTATTTTAAAATAATAAAAAATAATAGAATCGAAGATTAATCGGAATCCCAAAGGTCAAAACCGGAGACATCCGAATGTACTGGAATCTGTCAATTACATACAAAGAAAGGAAAGCCGTCCAAAAATATTATAGTATTGAATTTGAATAAATGGAATATATTTTACATGAACGGTCATATTTGTAAAATTCTCTGGCTTCCGTTGGTTATATTCAGCTTCCATGCAATCAATCCCTAACCAGCGTCTCATAGCAGTGCAGACCGTCAAACTCAGGGGCAATCCTTACTGCCATCCGCTGCTCCTTTGCTTTTCCACTTAATTCGCCGTCCTGCCGACCATAACTCTCATTCTGACACACCAAAACCAGACCACCATAGTTAGAAAAACTAACCCCAAATCTGTTCACAGCAACTCCTCCCATATTGGGATAGAACCCAAAATTATTAAAGAGTTATTCACAATGATATAAACTTACATGACGGTTATCCGCATCTGTTGCTGTTCTTGTTGATGGATGGCGATGAGATTCGAAGCTGCAGAAAGCTCCAATGGCGGCAACAGCAGCTGCTGCAATCGTCAACAGAGGCGTATTCGCTGCCATTGCTCTGGACTTCCGATTTCCCTTCAATTGCCGCAAATTTCTATGAATCGCACAAACTGAGATCGAAATCCGCTTCAATTGGAAGGATCTCTGCGAGGAATTTGCAGAGACGGAAACAGAAATTCGAATCTCGAGAGGTGCCAGAGAATATTAAGCATTAAATAGAAGAGCAAAGTAGGAGAAGAAACCGACGTGTCCTGAACGGCTGTAAAAATAGCGTGTGAAATGGCCTAATTAAGTCCGTGTAAAAATAGCGTGTAGACTTGTTTGTCCGTGTAAAAATAACGTGTCGGCCACTCGAAACAGTTGACGTGCGGCCAACGTGGACTCGGTGTTGGCGTTGGAGCGTTGTGAAGGCGAAGACACGTATGGAAGATTCTTTGACGTGGTCGATCTTAAATTGGAAGAAACGGAAGATGTCAATCTTGCTTTTTGATATCCAAAGCTTTTGTCCCCACATGCGCTATCTATCCAATGGAAGGAACTTGGGTATAAGAATTCTCATCTACGCTACTAGGATCAAAATTTCTGTTTCAAGCTCTTCTTAAATTAGCATATCCCTTTTTAAATTGGCATATATTTTTGTTTCAAGTTTACATGGAATTTTTGTTAAATTAGCATTTATTTTTTTTATTCTTATACTCTTTAATTGGTGAATGAGAATGTTTAATTGGTGAATGAAAATGTCAAAGTGAATTGGAATGGATACATAATGATTAAAAATGATATTTTGGAATAGATACATAATGATTAAAATATGATTTTTGATTGAAGAAAATGAAATATGTTATCGAAGCTATTGTTTCTAATGTTGTAGAAAGAAGAAGTCTAACACTGAATAGGAGCTCAACCTCAAAGTAATGAGTTAATTGTGTTCAAAAGTTTTGTCTTTTCTTAGTTGGAGCTAGAATAGAACATGCTTAAGTGCTTTAACTTCCCTCATATTTATGTCATGTTTGTATATGCATCCATGCTCAATATTAGATCATGTTCAGTTCAATTCAATGTAAAAAGGATAAGCATGATCAAATATTTAATCTATTGCAAAAAGGATAGGCAAGAGGAGATCTCAATGAAGAAAGCCATGAAAGCTTGTAATCGCGTTGGCCAACACAAAACCCACAAACCACCATTAGAGACATCTTATCTTTATTTGACACGCACCATCAGCCTCCTCTTCGACCGCTTTGAACCATAGAAAGAGCTAAGTGAATGCAACTCATTTCATCGCTCTGCATACACATGAATTTCTCATTGATGTTCATTTAGGAACTAGGTAAGCCACCACACCATTCTCTATTTTATTTGTTCTGAATATTGGTTGCCCCAAAGACTCGTTATGTAGATGCCTAACAACGTCATAAAGTTATTCTTCATGCAATATTTTATCAAGGAAGTGAGCGATCCTTTGTCTTTTTTGGGGACTTACGTGCTTTTTATGGCATGTGTATAACATGGATGTTTTTAAGGATGGAAATTTATTTTAAAATATAGAAACCTTGGTGAATCTTACTAATCCTTCATATGCTAACTATAAATAGAGGGCAATATTTTTTTAAAAATATTCAAATTTCTAAGGATTTTATATAGTTTTTATAAAATTTTGGCGATTTTTAAGGTAAAATAATTTTATCCTATAGAATTTGGGCGAATCATTTTTAAAATAGCGAATCTCGTTTTTGGAAAAACAATGGAAAATCAGCCCATGAGCGAAATTTAGCCCCTAAAATCATCCATGGTGTATAATGTAATCGATAGCGACGAGAAGGAATTCTTTGATGGTCAGAGATTTGAGCTTGCCTAGCAAGGATAGGGTGAAGGAGGAAGACACTTGAGACATAACTGTTAGGTTGATCGAGAGAGATTGACAGAGGACATAGAGAGTTGGATCACAAAGGATTGTGATTAAAGGACATATTGGATAGGTGGAGGACTTCCATCTAGAGATTAGGTCAAGGAGAAGAGAGAATAGAGGTTGTCGCAAGTGGGTTTCAGTCAAGCGAACCCACAAGAATGTGTTGCGTCATATGGAGCTTGCCGTATAAGATTTTCATACATGTATGCAGGTGATAGTGGAGACAGGTGCATAGACGAGGGAACACAATATGGACAGTCGCGCACATCTCAACAAGCACGTAGTTATGGGTTCTACAACAGACCAGACTTTGTCAGGTTTGTATACAGTTGTATTTCTATCAGTGAGCCATTATCCCTGTTATGAGGGCCTCGATTTTAGCATAATAAAATCATTCTCAACATTGGTTTTCCCTCTGGAGTTTTTCCAGGGGTATCTACCTAAAAATATTGGTGTTCATGTGTGCATTATTTGGTTTCCATTTTTTTCTTCAGCTAGATTTATTGTGTCGAATATTTCAGCAATGTATTTTTGTTTTGTGAGCTACTAATTTGATTTGCAATAAGGAAATCACTAGATAACAAGATACCTAGGTGTTGGAGTAAGAGATTTTCAACATGGTATCAGAGTGCATGCTCTGAAGGGAAGCTAGATCTTAGATCCATAGCAGTTGATAGCAAATCTATCATATCTGCAGGAGATATTAGCAGATCCATAACTAGCAGGAAAAAATCGAAGGACAAATTTCAAGGGAACAGTCGTACTGGGGCAGAACTAGAGTTTTGCAAGTTTACAGAGCTATATGTGGGGTTATAGAAGGGGATGACACATATATACGCGGGTCTCCTTGGACATAGGTGTGTGCACATGGGTAGCAATAAGCATAGATGCGTACATATGTGGGTAGAAAACATGTGCATACATACGCGAGGGTTCATTTGTGACAGTCACATACAAGGTTTTCTAGGACAATACATGGGCGGTTTCTAGCAACATGTTATTTCCAGGGAAGTTTATCAAGTATTAGGGATGGAAACAACACAGCTGAGAGTTGGAGATAGATTGGATGGAGCATCCAACTTCCTATCTTAGAAAGAAAGAGTAATTTTGGCGTTGAAGGAGAATGACCTTTGGGACTTAGTGGACAGGTAGTTACTCCACCAATATATCCGATAGTGTTGGAATCTCACAAAGGATTTTGTGCTCAGGAAAATCTCCTATATTGGAAGAGACTTTGGGATGATTGCATCCAGGAAGAGACTCAAGAGGAGTCTAAGAGCAGCAAGCAGGGAGGTAGTGAGGAGAACTTGTTTATAGTCAGTAAGACGAAGAAGAAAAAAGGTAAGATTTCTAGCAAGAAGGGTAACAATGATGGAGGATCATCACATCCAGGGAAGAAGAAGTAATTGAGTAAAATTAAGTGCTTCTCATGTCATAAAATGGACATTATGCATCTCAGTGTCCTAAGAAGAAGAAAGGTAAAGGAAAGACACAGACAAAAGAATCAAGAGAGACACAACTTGATGAGTTTGCAACAAAGTTTGAAAAGGATTATTCACTGGTTTCTTTCCTTTCTACCAGCACAACTGCGAGGAGTGCTTGGTTCTTGGACAATGGTGCATATCATCATATGACAAAAGCATGGGAACTATTTAGCAGTCTGACGGGGAGGGACTCATATATTCATGTTCAACTTGGTGATGATTCCAAGTATGCAGTGAAGGTAGAGGGAACAATCACGTTCCAGCATGGGTCATGATGTTCGTTAGATGTCGAGAATGTGCTTTATGTACTAGGTTTGAAGAATAATTTTCTTTCAATTTCAGCCATGGAGGACAAGGTTTTTTCTATTACTTTTCAGAGAGGGCATGTACTCATACATCTAGAGAAATCTATCCCGAACAATGCAGTTGTCATTGGGGTTAGAGAAATAAATTTATACAGGTTGTAGGGAAATCTTGTTCAGGATTTGGTACACGACAGTGAAAACCTATGTGAGTTTTGGCACATGAGGTCGGGACACCTAAACTACAGAGCATTTCTGATTTTGAAGGGGATTGTTATAAGTCTTCCAGAGTTTAGTATTGAGCTGCAGGGAGTGTGTAGAGCGTGTGCACTTGAAAATAATTCCAAGGATTCTTTTCCTAGCAATGAGATTAGTTTCAAGGGAATTTTGGATCTTATCCATTCATATGTGAGTGGGTCGATGTCAGTAGCATCATTATAAGGATCTTCATACTATGTGATGTTTATTGATGATTTTTTCAGGAAAACTTGGATCTTCTTTATGAAGACCAAGGATGGAGTCTTCAGTCGGTTTTAGGAGTTTAAAGATCAGGTAGAGAACCAGATAGGTAAGAATATCAAGGTCTTGAGCATGAAAAACCGAGAGAGACAAAAATAACAGAACATAGCAACAAAACACATAAATCATGCATAAGATTTATCCTAGAACACCCAAAGTAGGAAATACCAACTAATAGATCTATTAGTCCCTTGGCCAAACCCAACCAAGCCGACCAACATTTTGGCCTCGACCAAGTGAGCTCTCACCACTCAACTCGACACTTTACAATGGAGTATCACTAGCCTTTTAAAGGCTTTATTACATGCAATCCATGTGTTGTGAAACCACGGTCTACCAAAACCATATGTGCGAAACCACCACTATTGACCTAACAATTTTGACTCTTTTACCGAGTCAAGTTTAACCTAACATTGAGGTCGGATACTGGGGGAGAGTACACCTCCAATGACTTCAAGTGTTTTTTCAAGAAGGTAGGAATCAAGAGGGAGCTAACAGTCTCATACAACCCTCAACAAAATGGGGTTGTAGAGAGAAATATTTAGTCCATCATTGGTTCTTCCAGGGCTATGATACATGACCAGGAGTTGCTTATGTTTTTGTGGGAAGAGGCATGTAATACAACAATGCATGTGCATAGTAGGAGTCCTCACAGGATATTGGGGGACAAGACTCCAGAGGAGGTATTCTCAGGAGTGAAGCTAGAGATAGGAAATTTGAGGATCCTTGGTTGTCCATTTTACATCCATGTGCCTAAGGAGAAGAGGATGAAGGTGGAACATTCAGGAAAGAAGGATATATTTGTGGGGTACAATGAGACCTCAAAGGCTTATAGGATCTTCATTCTATCACAGAGGAAGACAATTATGAATAGAGATGTTAAGTTCGAGGAGAACTTGGCATCTAGGAGATCTCAAGACTCATCAACAACAACAGAGGATGAGGAGTAGTAGGATTTAAAGGATGAGAAATAGTCTACAATTCAGACTTCAGGTGGGGAGGATGATTTATCCCCTTCCAGTCCTTCTAGGAGACCCAAGTGGCTATTATAGACATTGAAGGATGTTGGTGAGGCTCTTAGGAGTGTAGTAAGATATCACAGGCCTCCAAAGAAGTTTTTGAACTATAGAGTGCTTATGAGTAGCATCATTGATGTTGATCCTTCCAGTTTTGAGGAAGCAACAAATCAACAGGTATGGAAGGATTCCATGGTAGAGGAGTACACCTCTATTATGAGAAATGATGTTTGGGATATAGTGTCAATATTGGAGCGGAATTAATTTGTGAGTTCCAGGTGGCTCTACAAGATCAAGCATGTTGTATATGGTAGCATTGAGAAGTTCAAGGTGAAGTTTGTGGCAAGAGGGTTCTCCCAGAAAGAGGGGGTGGACTATGAGGAGATGTTTTCTCCAGTCACCAGGTATTCTTCTATTTGAGTTGTTATTTTTATTGCTTCATTTATGAGATGGAGGATACATCATATGGATGTGAAAACAACTTTCCTCAATGAGATCATTGAGAAGGAAGTATACATAGAACAACCTCGGGGATTTGAGGTACATGGGAGGGAGTATCATGTGTATAGGCTTAAGAAAGACTTTTACAGACTTAAATAGGCACCTAGGACATGGTATTCCATGATTAACATATACTTGTAGAGTATGGTATTCACCAACAATGAGGCATATACTAACTTGTACTTCATACTTGTTGGAGAGGATACTCTCATATTGGTTCTATACGTTGATGATTTATTTCTCATAGGTGAAAAGGAGCTTATTGCAAGGTGGAAAGAGGATTTAGCTAGTGAGTTCAAGATGAAGAACATTGACTTGATGTATTATTTCTTGGGATTAGAGCTATGGCAGGTATCGAGATAAATCTTCCCTAGTCAAGGGAAGTATGTACTTGAGATATTGAGGAGATTCAGGATGGAGGACTATAAACCAATGGCTATGTCTATGGTTACCAATATGAAGAAGGTGATCACTTCAGATTCAGATTTGGTAGACCCCATGATATATAGACAGTTGATAGGGTCCTAGATGTTAGAATACTAAGAGGGACAGTGAATCAATATGAGGACTTTATACCACTTTTAACCACAATATATATTCTTTTACTTTAACAACAATGTTCAGTAGTATATCATCAATGTATCATCTATGAATGAATCCAATATATATATATATATATATATATATATATAAACATAAGAAACATCACAGAGCGCCAGATCCCCTAACTGAAAATATTCCTTGCTTGCCCTCTTGTCAAAAGCTCATTTTATTTTCTGCTGGTGATCCTGAGCTTTATCAAGTAGTTTCTCCCTATCATATTGTACTTATACCAACTGTTGTATCCTCCTGACCATATCATCAGGTTCTCCTTGGTAGTCCTGGAGGAATTTTTCCATAGGTAAGGAAAGTTGAGTAGGAAAAATAGCCTCAACCCCATATACAAACTGAAAAGGAGAAACACCTAGTGACCTCCTTGTGGTGACTCTGTCAACCCATAATGCAAATTTCAGCTTTGAGTCTCACGCTTTTTAATTGTCTTCTAACAATTTCCTGATGATCTTTATGAGGTTCTTGTTAGAGAACTCTGATAAACCATTTTCTTGGGGGTAGTAGGGAGTAGAATGGATTAATATAATACCATATTGCTCACAAAACTTGATTAATATTCAACTTTGAAGGAGGTAGAATTGTCAGTGACAATCCTTCTTAGACAACCAAATCTGGACATGATATCTTCAAGGAGGCTAATGATTACCCTGTGGGAGGCACTCCTAGAGGGATGGCTTCTATCCATTTGGTGAAATAATCAATGGCAGTCAAAATACACCTGTGATGACCACTTGAGGTTGGGTGGATTTCTCCAATTAAGTCAAGACCCCATTGCTGAAAAGGTCCAGAAACCACCATAGGTTTCAAAGGAAAATATTTGAGCTGTTGCTTCCAATTTTTTTTTGACATTTGACACAAGCTCTAATCTTTGCACAAACATAAGTGAAAAGGCTAGGCCAGAAATACCTAGTTTTGAGGATCTTATAAGCTTTGGTCCTCCAAAAATGATGGCCCCCACATAAGCTACCATGGAAATTAGTTATAGATTTTTGGGCCTCTTGTGGGTCCAAGCATCTCAAAAGGACTCCAAGGGGATCCTTCCAGTACAAAACTTGATCAATGAGACAATATTTGATTGCTTTGAGTTTCAAAGCTCTTACCTTGTTCTTTTCTAGAGCATCAAGAGGCTTCAACTTCTGTAGAAAATATATGATGTCTTTATACCAGGTACATCCTATCAGGTTGAGGCTGACATGAGAGTCTTTATCAACAATCTCAATTTGCTGACTTTATGAGTTCATGTTCATGAAATTAACCCCCAAATCCTTGCAATTTTATTAAGCCAACAACTTGGCCAAACCTTGGCCTTTCACCAATTTAGTGGGTTTCATTTCAAGGTCAAATTCCATAATTTTAGCAATCCATTTGCTTCTCTTCCCATCTATGTCAGGCTGGAACAAAATGTCTTTTACTAAGGTTGAGGGAACATATGCAACAATCTTTGAATGCAGAACATATATTCTGAAATCCTTGAGGGATTTGACCAAAGCATATGCCTGCTTCTCCATGATATCATATCTCATTTCTGCATCCCTTGAGGCTCTACTGAAAAAGGAAATAGACTGTTATAACCCCTCTGTATTTTTCTGTAGCAAAACAGTAGCCAATGTATCAGATGAGGCAAAATAAAATCTCAGAAATTCCTTAGAATAGTCAGGGATGATAATCATGGGTGCTTTAGTCAAATCCCTTTTGATTTGGTCAAAATAATTTTTGGACTCAACAATCCATTTCACCTCACTTCCCTTTCTAAGCATGGTTATAATGTGCTTAACCAACTCAACAAAATTAGAAATGAATATTCTCAGAAAATTGATTTTACCCAAGAAAGACTGGACCTCTTTCTTAGATTTGGGAAAAGATAAGCTCTGGATGGATTCTACTCTACTTGGATCAATTCTTACACCTTCTACTAACACAATATGCCCCAATAATTTTCCCTCCTTCATAGCAAACAAATGTTTCTTAGGGTTGAGGGAGAGACCAAACCTTCTACATTTCAGGAAGACCTTCTTCAAATGATGACAATGCTGTTTGTCAGACATTGAGAACATTGTAATGTCATCCATATAGATGACTACAAATTTGTCTTTCTCCCCAATGAAGGAGATTTCCATGGCTCGCTGGAAGGTTGATCCTGCATTCATCAATCCAAAGGGAATTTTGGCATACATGAATGTGACCCAAGGAGTAGTGAAGGATGTATTCTCTCTGTCTTCAAGAAAGACATATATCTAATTGTAGCCAAAAAATCCATCAATCATAGACATCCTAGATGATCCAGTCACTCTATGCAAAATGTGCTCCATCTTTGGCAATGGGTAGTTATCCTTTTTGGAGCTCCTGTTCAAATTCCTGAAATCTACACACAACCTGATTTCCCCATTTTTCTTCCTCACGGGCACCAAGTTAGCCACCCATTCTGAATATCTGAAAGGGATGATGATCTGGGCATCAAACAACTTTTTCCATAATAGGCAGGAGCATGGGATTTATCTGCCTGAGTTTTTGCCTAAATGGCTTGGTCTTTTCTTTCAAAGGGATCTTATGCTCAATAATGTTTGTGTCATTTGTTCTCAAATCTTCATATTTCCAGGCAAACACATCAACAAACTCTTTCAAAAGCTTGACATACTCAACCCTTTGTTCCTTTGACAAACTGCTAGACAATTTAACATACTTTGGATCCTCTTTTGTTCCTAAATTTTATTCAGTCACATCAACATCTCCAGTTGAACCTTTAATCTTTACAACAACATCATTTCTATCAAACAATCTCTCCAAGGGGACAAGTCCTTTTGGAATATTGTTACTGGGTAACTGAACAATATGATGGTCAACAATTTTATTCAGAAAAATATCAGCATGAGAGATTTCTTCAGTATCCTAATCTTGATCAATTTGTAAAGCAGAGAATTCATCCATGGTCTCAAGAAACTTTTTTATCTCAAGATCATCCTCAAAAACCTTCCAATGTTTGAAATTGTCAGGAATAGAGGGTATGTATTTTACTTCCACCTCATATTTGAGTTTAGGGGGCAAAGGAACCATGAACTTACTTGCTGAAACAACCAAGGAATCTTCCATAATGTTCTCCTCTCTTGGAACAAATGAGATATTAAAAGCTAAGAAGAAACTGTCAACAAGATCCCAAACTTCATTTATGTAGGCCATTAACCTGGGGTGCTTAGCCTGATACATATTTTTGACTTCATGAACAATCAACTCAACATCTCCAAATACTACTAGCTCCTCAATCTTCATGTCTTTGGCATCTCTCAAACCCAAAACAAGAGCCTCATATTCTACCACATAGTTTGTTGCTTCAAATTCAAGCTTGTAAGGCAGAGAAATGGTCTCATGGGCAGGAGAAATAAAGACTACCCCAACACAAACACTCTCCTTAGAAGAGTCTCCATCGAAAAACATCTTCCAAACAGAGGTATTGAGAGGAGGATTTTCACAGGAATCAATAGGTTGTTTTCTGATTTCAATAGGTGTTTCAGGAGCATCAATGAGCTATAGCATGCTGGCTCCTAAATCAATATCAAATGCAAAAATGGGGTGGTTGGTAGGATCTGCTTCATCACTGATAATGTAATCAAGTTGTGCTTCCCTATAAATCCTTTTGTGTTCCCCCCAAAATACAGGAATGGCGGCGTATGAAAGATCCATCTGCAAAGTTCCCCCTAGTCTTTTGATCCAAGATCTCAACAAGAGAATCCAAAAATTAGAGGGGACATCAACCACCACAATATCCATGACCACACTTTTCATTGGCAACTGGAACAAATAAACAACCAGGTCTTTGATAACCCCAAGACACTTCACCTTCCTAGAGTCAAATGGGTATAGGTCATGGTAGGTTTTTGTAACCTCCAACCCAAACTCATCCAAGACAGTCTTAGGCATGGGATTATGAGATGCCCTTGAATCCATCAAACAATTGTGCAACAATTTATCATGAATGTTCAATGATGTATAGAAAGGATGGGAGGAATCATCCCTATCCTGTACCAAAGGTCCTAGTATGACAACTGGTTTTTCATCTTGGAGGTTGACTGCATCTGTGGGATAATATGAATGTTGAGGATGTAGCAATTTGGAAAGGTACTTCTTGAAATCCTTATTCTTGACTAGTTCCAACAAAGGTACAGGGATTTTAATCTTTTGAATCTCATTCTCAAAGCTAAAAGAGGATGGAGGCTTCAAAATATCCTTAACTTTCTTGGGGGTCTCGTGCCTCTTTTTCTTTGCTCCTAGCTGCCACCTCCTTAGCAGTATTCTTGTTCTAGTAGGCTGATCAGAAATGTCAGGCCTTCCCTTTTTCTTCTTCGACCTTAGGTTGTATCTATTTGAATTGCCACTAGTCCCTTCCCCCTTGCTCAAATCATTTAGTTGGCTACCCATGAGAGACTCTTCATATGCAGATTGGGTTAAATGAGGAGATGAGAAGGTGTCACCAAGACAATGGATTTCAGGATCAACATTTTCTTCCTCTACTTCTTCATGAGTAACAAGGTTATTTTGGAGAGGGGCTTGGATTTTTTTATCATCCCTATCCCTATTTCTTTGATCTCTTTGTATGATCTGAGGGGAGTTATTGGGTCTTCTGAAGTTACCCCTATTATCAACATTTTGGGGGTTCCTATAGCTTTGCTTTCCTTCAAATTTCAATTTCTCCATTTCTGCAGAAAGTGATTTTACCAGTCTTTTCAACTCATCTACTTGAGGGTAGGCAACAGAGGAATCAAAGGTTGAAGCTTCAGCCCTACATTTTCTTCTGTCTCTATCAAATTTAATCCTAAGTTTGTCAGTTGTTAATATATTAGACTCTACTTCCAGGGTTGCATCTTGCATATGAGCTATAGAGTTAGCTCTTCTTTCTCTCAACAGGAGGCAAAACTCATGGTCAAAAGCACTAGCATAAGTAATCTTGGCAGAGGTTTATGTAGGGTTTATTTCAGTGGGAATATTATTGTACATATTGTTAGACCTCTTTGAGAAGTCTGAAACAGATTTCCCCCTCTTTCCTCTTAAGTGACCCAAATTCTATAATATAATAAAGAAAATATTTTTTATCCCCCCCAATGTCTTAAGAATGAATCATCCAGAGCCTCGATCCCATCAATAGATCTAGGAGTTAAGCACCTAAATCATTTCCTATCCTCACCATCAAGGCTCTGTACAAAAACTCTCATCCACACATCTTCATTTTCAATGTTATGATTATCTACATAACTATAAAAAGATGAAAGGTGTTCTTTTGCGGTTATGTATTCCTCCCATGTGAACTTGGGAATGTACTTAAGGTAGTCTTCAGCTGGGAGAGCATTCATAGGCTGAGGTAAAACAAGAGGATCATATCTAGCAACCACTATGGCATCCATTCTATTTCTAGGAGGATTAACACCTTCCGTTGGGATGTGAATTGTGGGAGAACCAGGGGGAGATGGAGTTTGGACCTGTAGGACCAGAGCTGTGTTTCTAGGGGAAAAGGGAAACAACTGAGTGTTGGAGGAGAATTATATGGGTTTCAAGGGAAAATAAGTTTCCCCCTCTTTAGATACAATGAATTTGATAGGAGGAGGAGTAGGAAAACCCAAAGTGGGAAAATCTTCTAAGCTCCTGGGTCTAAACCACTTTACAATATCAGGGGAAACAAGGGTTTCAAAAATTTATCCTTCTAAATGAATACTAGAAGGGGGGAGTTCAAGAGGGAAGATTTCAAAATATAAACTTCTGGAAACTCTAACATATGGTATAAAATGAGAATTATATACAACTACTGGAGTTTTAAAAGAAGAATCATGTGGATTACCAAAATCACCTAGTACAATAGTTGAAAGCCTTTCTTGAGAGGTATTTCCTTTCTTGATAATATTTTATGGGTCAGATTCAGGTGTTTCTAGAGGTAGCTATGGAGTAAACCTTGTGTGTCTGCCTTTAGAAGCCACAACTGAAACAATGGAGTCACGAGGTGCAAGTTGCAATCTTCAAGGTACTGATTTTTTATGCACCTTCAGAATCGAAATTTTTTTGTCGTTCAATCCCAAGGAAATGTCTTCAATTCGATCCCTGGAAATGACGCCAATAATTTGAGCATTGAGAGTCACCCTCATCTTACAAGAGGATAAGCCCAGTACCCATCAACATTTTTATGGAGGTAGGTTTATGAGTGGAGGTAAAATGGAAAAAACTCAGTACAAGAATGTTCTAACACAAAAACTGGACAATCAATGCATAGGGAAATGAGGTCTTCATTACATTTGGTCTGTGGTTTAAGATTAAAGGTGAGTAGAAGGAAGACTTAGTGAGAGAGGTGGACAAGTCTGCCATGAGCATCCGACCTTCAAGCAGCTTGGTGAAGAAAAAATCAGGCACAAGAGTACTCTTGAACTCAAGTTTCAGACATTGAAATATGTGATCCGAATTTTATGAGTAGAACGAAATGAATAGAGATTATTAACAGGTGCTTAACACAAAATAACAGAGATACAGTAAAATTGGTTTTCTATTCAATAACGAAATAAGCTGAAACTGTAAAATATTGCGGAAACAAGCTTGCTGGAATGGTGGCAGCGTATCTCTGAGAACAGATGTGACAGCAGCACGCCTTTGCAAGAAGAAGGTTACAATGAGGCTTTGAAGGCCTTTTTACAATAAGAAAGAATTCCAAAAACCCTATACATCCAAAAACCTAACCCTAGGAGATGAAACACCAAAAGTCATGTGGGCCCCGTTTGGGTAAGCTAGTATATCAACTTCCCGGGGTCGTAACTTTTTCATACGATCTCTGTTTTAGGTGTGTGATAGCCCGTTGGAGAGGTATCACCGAGGAGATTCATTTTGGGGGCTCAATCATGTCTTTGGCCATCATTTAGGAGCTCGATACCGAAAAACCTTCATTTAGGCCCTCAAAATGGCCCCAGAAGTAAAAACTGCTAAAAATAGTAAATTGCCAAAAATGTTAGAAAATTGTTTTGAGCCAGTTGGAAAAGGTGGGTGGCCACCAATATCCATCTGGATCAATCCTCCCTCCTCAGAAATCAATGGTCTCCATTGTGTTGAGGTCCCCCATTAGATGAGGAAATTTATGCTGAATTTGGCCTCGGGTGAGCCACTTGCCTTGGTGCAGGAGCTACCCTGCTTTGACGACTCGATAAAGTTGGATCCTTTGTTGTCAAGTGCCCTTGATCTGTCTATCCACAATCTGATCATTGGATGCCTATTGTATGCAGTCGGGTTTGATCTCTGTTGGTGTCAACTGTTCTGCTACTTCTGAGGTGTCCAATAATGGTTGGAAATAAGGGCGAAGGAGATCCACGTTGAACACTGGGTGCAGGCCAAGGAAAGGAGGAAAGTTGAGCTCAAAAGAATTATCCCCCACGGACTTGGTGATAGTGTACGGTCCATAATGGAGTGGGCGAAGCTTCCGATGGGGTCTTGTAAGGCGTTCTTTCTGCAAGTGCAACCAAACCTTGTCGCCCACCTGAAACTTATGTGGCACCCGATGTTGATCATGGCATTGTTTGTACTTGTCATTGGACTTCAATAGGATATCCTAAACCTGTTGGCGGATGTGCTGGATCCGCTCAATGAACCGGGTGGCTTTGTCAGCTTTAGTTGGAGCAGGATATGAGTCAGTCAAGGTGACCGCAAGGGGAAGTGCAACATCTATGGGACCCAATGGTTGGAATCCCAACCCCACTTGAAAGGGGATGTGGCCAGTTGAGCTATGCAAGGCTCGGTTGTAGCTATGCTAGACATAATGAAGGCTCTCATCCCATGTGCGAGGGTTCTTTGAATTATACATGCAAAGGATATGCACAATCATTCGATTTACAACCTCGGTTTGGCCATCTATCTGGGGGTGGAAGGTCGTGGATTTGGTGAGCTTGGTGTCCAGCAGTGACTAGAGGCTCGACCATAATGTGTTGAGAAATCGACTATCCCGATCTGAGACAATGGTTTGTGGTATTCCAAAATGTACCCAGACTTGTTCAAAGAAGAGCTTGGCAGTGGCATCTGCTGTGATGCTCTTCTTGTAGGCAACCAGAATCACCATCTTAGAAAAGTGATCAACAACCACAAAAACATAGTCATTTCCCTGCTTGGTTGATGGGAGGCCTGACATGTAGTCCATTGAGATGGATTCCCATGGCCTGTCAGGAGTAGGAAGAGGGGTGTACAAGCCATGTTTCTTAGTGGTTGGTTTGGCAATAGCGCAGGCAGTGCAGGACCTGATATACTTGCTGGCCTCCTATTGAAGTTTCGGCCAGTAGAAATGTTT
>SNQJ01S0031559.1:0-29148 GCA_010110895.2 Picea sitchensis | reverse complement strand
ATGGAAAAGATGCTCATGAAAGGTCATTATGGCATTATTGCCAACTCCATGCCATACAAGCAACTGAGACACCCTCTGTGCTGCAGGACCTCCAATCCATCCTCTCTAAACATCAAGTGTTTTTTTCCACTCCCCAGGGACTCCCTCCTTCCTGTGGTGTTCATGATCATTCCATTCCCCTTGTCCTAGGAAGCCTTCCTCCCAATATCCATCCCTATCGTCATCCCTTTTCCCAAAAAAATGAAATTGAGAAAATGGTTCAAGAACTGCTCAACAAAGGTGTTACCATCCCTAGCACGAGCCCCTACTCTTCTCCTATGGTCATGGTCCTTAAGAAAGAAGGTTCTTGGCACATGTGTCTTGAATTCTGTGCCCTCAACAAAATCACCATTAAAGAAAAATTTCCCATTCCTTTCATTGATGACCTCTTGGATGAATTAAGTGGCGCCCAGTTATTTACTAAACTTGATCTACATTCTAGCTACCACTAAATCCATATGAAATAGGTAGGCATTCCTAAGACTGCCTTTAGAACTCATGAGGGCCACTATGAATTTTTGGTCATGCCATTTGGCTTGTGTAATGATCCCTCCACTTTCCAGAGCCTCATGAATCATGTCTTCCATCCTTTTCTCTGTCATTTTGTCTTAGTTTTATTTGATGATATCCTCATCTACAACAAAACCTGAACAACCCATCTTTCTCATGTGGATCGAGTTCTCCATCTACTCTCTCAACACCAATGTTTGCTCAAACAATCTAAATGTTCTTTTGGTACCTCGGAAGTTGAGTACTTGGGTCATCTTGTTGGAAAGGATGACATCAGGGTGGATCCTAAAAAGATTGAAGCTATTCAAGATTGACCTCACCCAAAGACTCTCAAAATCTTGCGGGGATTTCTAGGTTTAACAGGTTAATATCGCAAGTCTGTTAAGAATTATGGAAATATTGCAACACCTCTCACTGCACTCCTTAAAAAGAATTATTTCACTTGGACTCTATAGCAGTTTCTCAGGATTTTCAAACCATGAAGATGGCCATGTGCACCACTCCAGTCCCGACCCTTCTTGATTTCACAAAGAACTTTGTCTTGGAATGTGATGCTTCTGGGAAATGAATTGGCGTTGTCCTTATGCAAGAGGGTCGGCCTTTGGCCTTTGCCAACAAACAACTGTTTGAGAGAAATTTGGGCAAATCAATCGATGAAAAGGAAATGTTGGCTATTATGCATGTCGTGGATCTTTGGCGGCCTTATCTATTGGGGAAAGTCTTCCAAATTAAGACATATCATCAAAGCCTCAAGTATTTTCTGGAACAACGACTTTCCTCCCCTGAGCAACAAAAATGGGTGACTAAGCTATTTGGATATGATTATGAGATCATTTACAAGAAATGCAAAGACAATGTGGTTGTTGATGCACTTTCCAGAAAATATGAAGATGAAGGGTCTCTTTTTTCTCTCTCTTTCATTGTACCAAATTGGCTCCAAGTTGTTCACCAGGAATGGCTACACTATCCCAAAATTTCACATCTGATACAACAATTGCAGTCCAATTATCCAGTTTCCCCAGGTTACTCTTGGCTCAATGATGAGCTTCGATACAAAGGCCATTTGTATTTAAGTAAACAGTCAAAACTTAAATCCACGGTACTTTATGAGCTTCATGCTACACCCACAACTGGGCACTCTGGGATTACCAAAACCTATGAATGGGTCAAACGTTCTTTTTCCTGGGAGGGTATGAAACATGAAATTCATAATTTTGTGGTTGAATGTGATGTGTCTCAATGCAAAAACAGAGAAACAATCATATCCTGGCACACTACAACCGCTTTCTATTCCACCTGCTATTTGGCAGGATATCTCTATGGATTTTATTGTAGGCTTACCTAAATCGGGCAATAAATCAGTCATCATGCTGGTAGTTGATCGTATTTACAAGTATGCTCATTCCTGTGCTCTTCAACACCCATTTACAACATCTACTGTGTCTCAACTTTTCATGGATAAGGTCTTCAAGCTTCATGGCATGTCACATTCTATTGTTTCTGATTGCGACCCAACTTTGACCAACAATTTTTGGCAAGAATTGTTCAAGCTACAAGGCACCCAATTGCATCTCAGCACAACTTATCATCCCCAGACTGATGGTCAAACAGAAGTTGTCAACAAATGTTTGGAAACATATTTGAGGTGTTTTTCATTGGAAAGGAAGAATTAGTGGGCTCAATGGTTACCACTACCTGAATGGTGGTAGAACACTTCGTACCATACAACTACGTGCATGACTCCTTTTGAAGCGGTATATGGACATCTATCATATTTGCTAGGTGTCTCGAAGGTCCAGGTGATTGACCAAATGCTTACAATTCGAGAGGCTATTCTCCGTACCCTCAAAGATAATTTGGTCATGGCCCAGAATCGCATGAAGCAACAAGCAGATCAAGGTCGCTATGAATGTCAATTTGCAGAAGGGGATAGGTGTTTCTTCGACTGCAACCTTATAAGAAAAATTCCCTCGAGGCTGACCATTGTTAGAAACTGGAGCCCAAATTTTATGTTCCTTATACCATTCTCAAGCATGTGGGATAAGTGGCCTATCAGTTAGCTTTTCCCATTCATTCTATGCTCCATCCTGTTTTTCATGTTTCCTGCTTAAAGAAGGTGATTGGAACTAAGTGCCAAACTCAAACCAACCTTCCTGATTTTGATGAAGAAGACTCCATTTGGATACAAACACAAGCATTTTTGGACCAGCGTGAGTGTCGACTGCATCAACGAACCATCAAGGAAGTGTTAGTCCATGGGAAATATACAACTCCAACAGATGCCACTTGGGAACCAACTACCATTCTGCAACAATTTACCCATCTCAAGCCTTGAGGACAAGGATTTTTTTTAAGGGAGAGGACATGTTAGGGACCTAACCCCTAACGTAGGTAGAATAACATATTTCCATGTAATAATGGTCAATATTAATAAGGCCTAAAAATAAGGAAGAATAAGTCCAATGTAAGAAGACCTAATAGATGCTTATGCTTCTAGAAGAATCTTCTTCTATATGGTTCTTTTGATAGACGTATTTAGTATAAATAGGAGTTGAGGGTATGATAATTTTTGTCTTGGATATTATTGTAATAGAGCTCTACTCTGTTGGAGGTTTCCCCCTCGAAGAGGCAAGTGAACATTGCTCTCAGTAATCAAATTGTTTTTTATGGTGTTATTCTAGTATCATTTCAGTATTACTGTGGTGTTGTTCTAGTTATATTGTTGTTCATCTTCCATTTATAGATATTTATTTATGTTCTGCATACTTTTTATATCTAGAATATTACAAATAGAGATACCCAACAATGGAGAAAAGTGGTTCAAGGCAATGTCATTAAATTCTTCCTTCTTCGAGGAATTTATTAAGCCAGAGTGTCAGGGAGACAATTTTTCCAAAGGGGTACCTAAAATCCACATGATTCAAGGTTTTGATAAGATGTTGAAGGTTATTCAAAGGTATTTTACCTCTGAGGGAATATTTAACATGGTTTATCAATATCACATCAGGATGTTATTACACTTCACAGGGAAAGAAGCAATGAATCTGCCTTTTTACCTCTTTAGAATAATTGGTAAGATGGATGATAGAGTTCAAGCCAAATCTAATAAATTAGACACACGTGTCCTTCAATCTGACTTTATTAAAATGTTGGTGATGGAAGAGTTGAGAAAGAAAAATATTGACTGGGAAAAATTCCTCACTGCATCCCACTTTTAGATGAATGTTCCCCCCTCTCCACAATCTAAGATCCAAATCCCTAGTCCTATGGAGAAGATTGTGTGTTCATAGGTTATAAAGAAGAAAAGAGGTGCTTCTATGACTGATACATATGATAGAGCCACAAATGAAACAGATGTAGGAGGGACTTCACAACCTTCACATAGGGAAGATTCACTCATGGCAGAGCCCATTCCTATGGAGGTTCCTTCAAGAAAATCCACAAGCCTGAGAGGAAGAAAGATTATGTTTCCTTCACCTATTGTTGCAGACAAGATTAAGCCTAGGAGGCCTTTTACTAGAGCAGTAGCCAAGAAAAAAATTCCTGTGAAAGATGATGTAGCAAAACATTCAGCCCAAAGGAAGGGTAAATCCAAATCTCCTGAGCAACCCATTGAAATTATTGATATCACTACTCCTCAAGAGGAAAGTGTTGAGCACTCAACACACCCTAAAAAGGTCTATGTCAATTTTTTATTTTTTGGGTACCACTTGATCTTTCGCATTGTCTAATTACACTTCAGTATGAAACTGCTTCCTGTGCTTATTATTTATGTTTTTATGTTGAGTCATTTAAAGTCTGATTGAACATGTGAAAATCATCTCAACTTTAAAAGGGACTAACATTTACTTAAGGAATCGACAGTCTAAAGTTTTCCCCAACACACCTAGGAAATTCAGCATCGAGAAAGATTAAAAGTGGTGAAAATCGCTTGAGAAAACCAAAACAATTGAGCGCCAAATTTCACCAGCGTCGGTAGAAGGAGGTCTCTCGTATCCACGAATAATCTTCACTAAAGATATTGCCGAAGACAGATCAGTCGACATCGACAGAAGATTAAAGGAATAATCATCGCGCGAGGTAAAGGTGACATCACCGATCGCCGACTTTCAAAATATTTTCGACGTCGGGAATTTACGAAGATGATAACCCACGAAGAAAAATACACGTTAATTTTACTTTTGAACGTCGATCCTTGATGCCATCCCGACATCGGTAGTCGCAATATCTAGCTCTTTTAGCGTGTTCAATGTGAATGAAGCCCAAGTGCAATCCTACCCACAAGCCGAGTTCTGGATTTTATTTTAATAACCCTGAGTCAGTACCACCACGTCGGCATCAATCGACATCAGAAGTTTCTAAAGGAAAATATCAACGAACTTACAAAGCAAATAAAAACAACGATAATTATAAAATCACATGATTTACGAGAAGCTTAGATAAAAAAAATGGTAGATTTACATACAAGGAGGGAACACGATACTTTCAACTGCAAAACATTTTCAAAATCTCATATATTAAGGCTCCCGCCAAGCTCAAGTTACATACAAATAAACACCACCGATGCCTTGACTAACCGACCTGGTTACATTGAGAAAGTGAAAACCCTCACAACAAATGGAGAAAACTATCAAATGTCACTTCGGAGAATGAAAAACAAGAGTTCGCCCATCATGTATCTCCTGCACATGGACCTTCTCCCGGACTACTCCTCGCACCTTGCAGTGTTTTCATTTTTCCTTCCCCATCATCCCTTCACTTCGTGCAGCCACACAATCGTATTTTGTGCTTCCCGAAGCTGTCTCTTGAGCCAATTTGTGCTTCCTTCGTGACCTTGCGGTGCCGATACCTCCTGGTTCTTCGCCGCCAACTGTCTCCGTAATTCTCTATTTTCTTGATAAAGTTTGGCTACGGTGAGTTGGGCCTGCTCTAGCTATTGGATGGGACTCCCAACGAAAGAACCTGACGTCTTTTCCCTTCCATTTCATCTCTTGTTTCTTTGACTGGTAGTCCCGACAGGCTCAGGCCAGGTACTCTTCATCATAAACTCCTCAGCGGTCAGGTGTGCACTCATCTCAGTTGAAAGGTGGCTTTCTCCTCCTATTTCTTTATTTTTTCTAGGCCTTCCCCTCCTCCATGGTGTCTTCTTCTGAGAGGGCATGACCTCCAACATATTTCCTTCAGATGTATTTTTCTCCATTGCCACCTCCTCTTGAGATGCTTACACCATTTCCGAGCAAAAGTAGGTACCTCCTATTGAAGCTTCAGGGACACTTGATGCCAATAAGAAAGAGTCCCGGGCACATTGGGGCTTGAACCTGGTGCTCTGACTACCTCCCAAACCCCGTCCCTTTTTCAAAGGAGATCCCATAGTGTGACAACGTATTGGCTTAAACATTTGCGGATGAACAAAAGACCACGACATAGAGTTTTTCTAGAATTGAACTCGCAAGACCAGTGCTACCGATGAATAAACTTGGCTGATGCGTAGAATCCCCACATAGCCTCTAGAATTTATAGCAGAATGAGGAATCAAAACAAAACGTGCCAAATAACATTCACGCCTCACGACAAGATTTCTTGAATATTTAACGCGTCACAGTTGCTCGACGGATGCAATACAAAATGCATGAAACGACACCAATTGGAGTTGCAGGGAATATACAGTATGATCATTCCAATCTCTTTAATCTCCCCAGCTTCCATTATTAGCGAATGATAGTTAACACAGTTAGTGATACGGCTTCCGGAGGAACAACTTGCCTCGACCTAGGGCATTTAACAACTTCCTTATTATGGTATCTGACCTTTTGGGAGCGTACGTGCACTTTCGACACACGTTCGGCTCTGGCATCCTTTCCCAACCCCAAGGGTCAATCGACCACTATGACAGTTTCAATGCTCATATCTGCCGTACTTGATTTTCCATGCTATGGCGCGCGGTTGTAACTCATTCAAAATGAAGAGGAGTGGTGGCATGGACAAGGACATTACATGTCATTCAAAAGGGCAACTGGGATCATGTAAGTATTAAACGATCGAGTCCAACGACCTCTATAGGTACACATCGGTCTATTCTGTTTTTGTTTGCATCTTTCTATGCATTGCCTGATAACTGATTTCTAAACTACCTCAACCCCGATTGTAGGAAAGATCCTTCTGACTACCGAACAAATTTTTCTCTATAACCTCACCGAGGAACTCAAAAGAAACATCGAAGAAAAATCAACAAAGTAATGAAGGATATCAGACTCCCCGAGTTCGTCACCCCCAACAACTTTGTTGACCTAAGCGACGTAGTCAAGTCGCATGCCAAACAAGATTCACTATGGACCGAAGAGCTCGCAAAGATGACTGGCGCGAGGCCAGGGCAAGTGCAACGATTTGCAGAGCATCCAATCAGAGATCAAACCATGCTACAATAGTTGAACTCCAGTCTAGTGAAGTACCAGATGCATGTGATGGACATCAGAGGGATACATGCGGCTCCGATGGAGCAACAAAAATTTCCATGGGCCCAAACTTGTGAAGAGTTTTTTATTAGTTGGTTTGAGTATGAGAGAAATCACCCTTTTCAAGAGATATCTCGGGCTGACTGTTAAAGAAACTGTTAGTATAGGACGCCACATGGTGAATTTTTGTTTTTCTTAAGATGCACTTAGCCGTTAATTTCAGTTAAACTTTACATTATAAATAAAGACATCGACCAATTAGTTAGAGGTTGATGGTTGTTGCAAGAAATCTTTCTTTCTTATTGTTAAGAATTACTTTGAAGCTTCTATGAATTAGTAATCTCAGACAATAATTAGTAATCTATGAATATGTGTTTTCTTTCTGATAATTAGTAATCTCAGACAGTAATTGGATGCTCATATGGTTAACGTATTAGTACTAGGCATGTGGTATATAATTGTTGTCTACATGTTTGAGTAGCGGGTTATCCCAAGCTCGACTTCTTCCCCAATAGTTAGAACTTAACTCTATTTTGTTGCCAAGTTGGTTTATACCGGGTTACACCTCACATCGGTCCCGTCCAAGAGAAAATAAAAAAAGAGATAGGATAAACTAAAAGAAGAGCCTTCAAAAGAAAACGTTAAAGCCCATCAATTAATTGGTCGGATCGCAAGATACGGAGAACCATTCCATTCCAAATGCTGCAGATTCTAATAGGGCCTCGGTGGCAGGTTTGGTTCCTACTGTTGAACTAGGGATTTGAGACCCATCAACAAAAAACAATCCCACTTTCAAGAGGCTCAAAATACAACTTAAAGAAGCAAGGGATGAGGTTGATAAACTCAAAAGTGAAGAATCTGGCTATAGGAAGTAACTTAAGGGGATGATGGGAATGTACCATGAAACTATTGACAAGGCCATATTTATAGCCAAAAGATTCTTTCCCCTCCATAGGCAACTCAAAAATCTCTACAGACAAAACATATATCATCAAGATCAGATCATAAAGTTAAAGGAATAACTGCATCCTTTTAAAGAAGACTCGGCCAAGATAAATCTGGACATGTTGGCTAAATTTGCTACCAGGAGAAGCTCCAGAGTTAAAAAGTGAAGATGTTGAACCTCCTTAAGTTTTGGTCAAGTTTCTTGTTTTATGCATTTTTCATTTTTTAGGATGATTATGCTTTGTAAACCATGATTATATACTAGGATGTTGTCTTCTAGTCATTTACCAAGATTATAAGTTGTTACAACATTTTGGGGCTCTTGAGACAGTTTTTGAAATGTTTTAAGACTTTATCAAATGAAATGAGCCACTATAGGAAAGTTCGCAGTGCCTGGCGCTGCGAATTGGCACTGCAAACTCATGTTTTGGAGTTTTTGAAGAGAGGAACAACTGCCAGGTGTTAATATGGATGCATGCCAATAGTATGAGGATAAGTTGTGAGTTGAGAGGCCAATTGTCTAAAGGAAATGCACTCAAAGGGACACTTCATCAGTCTTTAGGAATATGTTGTAAATGTGGCCAACATTAGCCTGAAATTTAGCATTATGTTTTATTTATGTTGTACAACTATAGTCATGCCAATCTAGGTGAAACAATTTTATGAGGAGGATGTAATTCGAATTGTAATGTTGTTAATATTAGTCTAGGCTATAAAAAGGGAAATTTGATATTAAGGAGAGGTTCGAATGGTTAGAGAGAGAATCATGTTTTGGATATTGTCTATGTAACAGACCGACCTCCTATTGTATGCACCATACTCAAGACTCTTTGGATAATAGAAATCATACCTTTTTCTTATTCATCCTCTTCTATCTTACTTTGATTTCAGTGTATTGAATGATTCAGCTGGCTGATTGTATCTGTGTTGCAATTGAGGATCTATTGTAATAATTCTTGTATAATATCATAGTTTTCCTCTTTGATTTTGAGAAGTTCTTATGTCAGAGAGTTTTCTTCATATGTGTATCAATACTACCTGATGTAGATGATAGACATATTACATTTTCTTTTAAAGTCTTCCACCTATCCAAGTTATGTTTTTAAATACTCATCTGAAATTATTCAAAGCCTTATTTGCTGGTATATATTGTATGGAGTAAGYTGTGATTGACAGTCTTGTCTGAGTTTTCCATCCATTTGTACTTTTATAAATTGTTATCTTTCACATTCTGATGGGTACTAAGCTTACACTTATAGCAGTSAAAATGTGACTTTGCGTGCTAACACAACGTATACACCAAGTTTAGTTGAATGAGTCATTATTACTGATAATATTAAATAATCTTTTACGTTCAATCATCCTCGCCCCACTTACAATATGAAATTCATATGCATTGAGAGTCATTTTATGTAACCATTCGTGTTTGGGTGTTTCCTTTACAATGACATTGGTGGGCTAAGATGAGACTCATGTGTTCACTCACAAAGTGTTTTTTGTGGTGGTCATTTTCTAATAATAATAATAAATTAGCAACAATCAGCCATGGTTGAAGGACGAGAAGCAAAGTATTATATTTGTAAAGTAATTCCAATCATGATTATTTGTTTCTCTTTATGTAGGTTTATTCCAGTGCGCTACTATAATTAACATGCTTAAATTGCTTGAAATTTCAATGACACATACTTCACTTGCTAAATATGGCTAAGATTCCCACCTACAGTAACCGACCTCTTTAACGGACCCTACATAATTGGTCTATTGTGTTCGACGGTCTTTACAGGTCGAAAATATGCCATGAAAATCGCCATGGCTACTGTTGCTACGAAGGTTAGATGCATTGTCATTATTTTACTATGTTTGTGTGGGTATGATGGAAATGGCGATTAGTGGATCGGCAACAGTTTTTTACGGAGGAAAAATTGTAGAATGTTTACTATATTTTATCATTTTTGAACCTTAAATAACATAAAAAATTGACGTCTCCACATTAAATTTTGAATATCCCGCAGTTTCTGCTTTTCAGTCAGGTGAATTGATAGACAGGTTGGATATTGAAAGTAGACAACCATACATTTTATTATTTATTCATCGGAATATTTTCCTATGCAACTTTCCATCTATAAATAATTTTGTCAAATAGAGCTTTCTTGCTCATTCGTGGTTGTGAAGTCCTCGTTGAGAACTGCTAGAAATATTTTCAACATGTGACAACATTTTTGTTTAAATAAATCATTCTCAAATATTAATACAAGTCATTAGCTTGCAATTAATGTGGGGGTAAGTGGGTTATTACACATGTAATACATGAAAACAATAAAATAAAAATAAAGGCCTCAGACTGTGCTTGCATGTGTCTTAGTGTGTGCTCGTGTCTTGGCTATGTGGCCTTCATGCCTTAAGCCATGACATGCATGCAAGATTATAGAGCAGAGACTGTCTTTGTGTTGGTTGGCTCCTGGTTGCAACATTCATCAAAGAGTTAAATGATAATTGGATTTAGATAGTTGTTTGTTAGCAATATCCAGTGCTTGAAGTTTTGAATTTCTGCATAGGTTCTCTGGTAAAGTGCCAATTAATCTATTCAAGAAGAGTTTTATTTCAATGAGGCTTGTAATCCTACCCAAGCCTATAGGTATTTCATCGACCAAGTTGTTTTGATATAGATTATGGGATTCCATATTCAAGCTTCCCATCCTAGAAAGAATTGAACCATTGAGCACATTCATGGAAGCATAAAACTTCTTTAATCTTTTTAGGTCACCCACAACCACTGGAATGGGACCCGATAAAATGTTTTGGTAAAGCTCGATATTTACAACATTTTCTAGCTTCATGATTCTTTTGGGAATCAAACAAGAGAAACTATTCACGGATGAATCCAAGTTCGTTAGCTCCGCAAGATTGCCTAAAGTCTTCAAAATTTCTTTGACGAGGTTGTAGCCCGCCAACCATAGATTTTGTAGCTTTGTTAGATTTACGATATCATGAGGCAGATTTTTGGTGAGATTAGGATTATAGGCCCAATTAAACTGTAGTGTTGATAATATTGGAAAATAGATTTAAGACTTGCAACTCTGACAACTGGCAGAACTTGGGGGAACCAGACCGATGAAGTTACTTCTGAAGAGATCGAGATGCGATCATGAAAGATCGAGATGAAGTTCATAGGTTATGGCTCTTAAACTAAAATAGATTTAAGACTTGCAACTCTGACAACTGGCAGAACTTGGGGGAACCAGACCGATGAAGTTACTTCTGAAGAGATCCAGATGCCTGATCCTTGAAAGATCTGAGATGAAGTTCGTAGGTTATGACTCTTCAACCGACACTGTGCAAGCCACATTTCTCATTTTTCTTTGTTGCTGACGGGATAAGGGAGAAGGACCGGGTTGGTGGGGTAGTTGGTCATTCAATGCTCTCAGAGTGTCGTTCAAAGGAACGAAAGAAAGAGTCACTGAGGTAGACCAGGTTCAACTTCAAATGTTATAATGTATGGTTCATGAGATTCAACTTTGTTTTCGGATACAACCACAATCCTCTATAATCTAATGTTATAATGAATGGGAAAATTTGAACCTGGTTGATAGCGAGAAACAAGGAAGTAAGTCATGTAAGAATATCAAGCCTAAGGCCCTACGAGGATGTGAATGTGGAAAGATTGATTGGGACTGGGCAATGTAAGGATAAGGCTCTGTGGGGATGATAAAGGTAAGTGAATAGATTCATTTGCAAATGCAGAAGTTAATAAAGAAAATATTTACCCAGAAGAGAGTGGTGTGCTTTCACAAAATCTTAGACTTTTGCACAATCTCATTGATACACCCCCCATACACAAGGTTGTTGATACAACCCATACACAAAACAAGGAGTTGTGTTCATGTACATCATCTTGTTGTACTCTTCTCTTCAAACTGCACTAAACCTTTCACAATTGAATAAATTCAAGGTTAGATTCCTAGAGATTATACAAATTATACATACTATGAATATTAGAGGTATTGAATTGTTAAAATTACCAATTTGATTTTGAAATCTCATTATGCTTTTAGGAAGCAAGATTCTGAAACTCTATTTCTTGCTAGGTATTGAATCTACTGTTGTTAAATATGGAATTGTCTATGCTTCTTTCTCTATTCATGCCTTTGTTGCTGGTTCTAGATCTGTTTCTCTAGCTTCTTTAGGTACCATAGCTATATCCACAAATTTTTAGTGAACAGGTGAAAAATCCCCAAGCTTATATCAGGTCCTATTCTTGATGAAGTGATGTGGTGATGAGGTTGTGGGGAACTAGCGAGGCAAGGAGTGCAGTTGGGTATCTTGTTGAAGGAATGAACTAAAAGTAAGAGTTTAGATAAGAAGCTCTATTGTTGAGGCGGTGATGAGGTGGTGAGGTTGCGAGGAGCTGGCAGACATGCATCGATTGCGAAATTTGGAAGTGACCTAGAATGCATAGTCCCTCGACTGCAATGCCACAAAATTTAGGTCTCCAAATTAGCCAATGTTATATATTTGTTTTATAAAATAACTTTTGATTGTAAGAAATAAGTTTTAAGGCTCAAATTGAAAATATGGAATTGCAGAGGAGGTGTGGAATGTTCAAACACACTCTCCAATCTGAATTACTAAATTTGGTGAATAAATAAAGCACGGATGTGCATTTAGTGACACTACTTAAAAAATTGTAAAAGGTGAACAGAGTTATTAAAGGAAAATGGAGGTAAATTAAAAAAACAATATGGAACATTGGTTATGTAGGCACAGTGGAAAACTATAGCTATTAGGTTTTAATTTTTTCGAAGGGAATTTATGCATCTTTTTACATGTATTTTTTTAGCTACAAATAGATTTGTACCCTCTCTTAACAAGTGGATGTGGATTTTTTAAAGAATTTAATGCTATTTTAACAACAACAAATAGATTTTGAGTATATGAGACAATGGAATGAGTATCACGTTTGATCATGGAGTCCTCAAGGGTACATAATTCAATTAGAGAGTGCAATTTAAGAAGGCATTTAGCCTAACTTTGTAAGCCATTGTAAAACATTTTACCACGGTCATTTTTTCAAAAACAACACTTTGAAAGAAAATCACTCAAATTTGGAAAATTATGATAGTTACATGGATTTTGAAGCATAAGTAGAAGGTAAATCAAATTAGAGAGGGGCTTGGATTTGGGATCAATATCAATGTAAGAGAAGAGAAAATCCAAAAACCAAGAAATTCTAACAATGAATGTACCACATTATATAAAGTAGAGATTGGTTGTAGGTGTTGTGGGAGGTTTGCAAATAGCACAAAATTTTGAAAATATTGTAGTAAAGGCCTGAACATTTTTTATTTTGCAAGTTATTTAGGAAATTCATATTAATCTTGGGAAAAAATTAAACAATAACAGTGGTTCTTGGCCCACCACTGGGGAAACCAGACCAAAAACAAAAATATAAGCCTTTGTCCGGTGAGCTATACAATGATCACAAAGCCAAACATTTTTCAATGGTAAACTAATCCTATCAACATGATTTCTAGAATGCCTAGAATAGTATTGATTCTTAGTAGAAATGCCTCTACTCAGATATATAGAAAAAACACTAGGAACCTATTCATATCAAGTGGGTGGGGTAGATGGGTTCTAAGAAGTATCTTGCAATGATTGTTTGCCTTTGAGACCTTCATTGGTGAGCCAATCGATGATTTTATTGCCAGATATTTTGACATGAGACAAAACAATTATAGGGATATAGGGAAGGAGGTTGTTTATGCGCTATAAGTCCCCTTCAAGGTGCCAACTGCTAGAGATTTTGGTGATGGACGAGCCTTGCTGCATCTTCTTGAAAATTTGAATAACTAATTGAGAGTCTCCTTCGACTATCAATTTGGTGAAGCCTTCTCGAGCTACTACATGAAGACCATATTATAGGGCCTACAACTCTACTACATTATTACTATTTGTGCCAAGATGTCTAGCATAAATCCAAATTATTTCCCCATGATAGTTTCTAAAAACACTGCCATAGTTTGCAGGGCCTAGGTTGCCTTTGGATGCACCATCAAAGTTTAGTTTTATAAATTATGGAGGGGGGGACTCCCATTTGTCTGGAATATTACTTCTAGGAAGCACTGATCTTGGGGGATGAAGAGCACTAAAGGGGCTAAGCTCAAGTTCTTTTAATATGATTGTCTCGTTATCATTACCTTTGCAATGTTGCTTAATCCATGGAGTGATCAATATTGATTCCTTTATGTGTTTCTTTATATTGATCCATATTTGGCCCATGTCTAGGTAGACAATTTTGAATATTCATATTTTTCTTTCTTTCTAGACCTCCCATAAAATGAACCTAGGGAAGAGCTTCCAACTTGATTAAGAATTGGATGGGAAAAGGTTGTTTGTCTCCAAGTTGTTATGGTCTCTATGATGCTAGTCTTGTTTCTATCCATCTTTGTAAAAGTAGAAGCACCTTTGTCCCATATAGTTGTTTCAAAGGGACATGAGTTAGGGATATGTTTTGTAGGTTCCTCATTCCAACCACATCCCATATTTTTGGAGTGGGGAGTTTTGAGTGCCCCGCTGTTATGCTAGAAGTATCTCTAACGTCGAAGCTTCCCCTAGGAAAATAATCCCATCGAAGTTTATACAGTCATTCTTGAATCCTGATTTTCCTAGTGCAAAATTCATGCCAAAAGGTGTCCCAATCAAAGTTCTCTAGTAGAGGGGTCCAAGCTTATTTTGGTAGCTAGGACTGGCAACAAGGGTTAGATGGTTGAGGAACCTAGTAGTGAGATAGCTGGGTCTTTCCTTGTTTCATCATAGTTTCCTTGAGGATTTGGAGATCTTTTGTTATTTGTAACTTTGGCATTTGCTGCCAAGAATCATCCCAACACAGAGTTTTTTTACCATTACAAATCTCCCAAAAGAAATGATTTTGGACCAGATTCTTATTTTTCTAGGCTACATTCCATATGTAGGAGACAATATTGTGACCATCCATTCAAACTAGATCTTGTTATGCCATATTTGCAACATACTTACGCCTTCAAATTTGGCCCACCCCACAACTACCTTGTACTGTGGAGCCATCGTCACTAGTTTTTAGCTCCCATGATAGCACTTAATATTTCTTGGTCTCGAAAACCAAGACCTCCTGTCATTTTCAGGAAGAAGAGCTTGTCTTGTGGTACAAGGGCCCATTTTCTCTCTTTTCTAGCTCCCCCCTAGAGAAAGGATCTCTTTAAATTGAAAACAACGTTGGGAAGAGATTTTGGGGCTGCTAGCCTAGAGAATAAATAGAGGGGCATGGCTTGAAGAATCGACTTTAGAAGGATTAGATGGTCTTCTAAGATAAGAGATTGAAAAGTTCATCTTGCCAATTTATGATCCAATTTGTTGAGAAGATGGTCCTATAAAACATTTTGGAGAACATCGTCTACAAGAGGGGCTCCCAAGTATTTGGATGGAAGGGAGCTTCACTGAAAACCTAGAATTTGTGAATATTAATTTGAATAACATGTGGAGTGTTAAAGAAGAAAATGTGTGACTTACCATAATTGATTGTGGTTCCTGAAGTTGCCATAGAATATGATAGTACCTATTTAAATGCATTGGCTTCACAGGCTGTTGGTATTCCCATGAGTAGTGTATCATATACAAATTTCTGATGAGAGGATGTGAGTTCATCTTCAAGAATCCCAAGACATTCTATTTTGTTAGTGTCCATTGATTCTTTAAGTGTGCGGCCCAACCCTTCCACCATAAAAAAAAAAGAAATGGGGAGAGTGGGTCCCCTTGCTAGAGGCCTCTAGAAGGGGTCTAGAAGGGGTGAAGGTGGCTGAGGGTGATCGATTGATAATAATTGAGAAGAAATTCTTGGAGGTGAGAGATAAAATCCAATTAGTTCATCTTTCATAGAATCCAAAATCAAGGAGAACATGTCTAATGTATTTCCATCTCAGCTTGTCGAATTCTTTTGACATGTCTAGCTTAATAAGAATACCAGATTATTTAGTGGTTTTCGATGAGTGAATCACTTCATGGGAAAGGATGATAATATCCATGATCCGTTGACCCTCAACATAGCTTGATTGCTCTAGGAATATTAGTATTAGAGAGGCTTAATCCGATTTTCAATTACTTTAGTTATAATTTTATAGACCACATTGCAAAGCGAGATAAGAATGAAATTACCAGGATACTCCACATTTCCCTCCTTAGGGATGAGAGTAAGAAAGGTCACATTGAGTGTAGGAAGTACAAAAGAATTTTTGTGAGAATTCTTAATCAATTTCCAGGCATCTTGTTGGATTATTGGCCAACGTTCATGAAATATTTTAGTGGTGAATCTATCAGGCCCTGGGGATTTTCCCTTTGGCATTTCCATAATTTGTTCTACTTATGTTAGGGTGTTATATTGTAAAAGGGATTCATTCTTCTCTTGAGTAACGAGGCGGGGATTTTTTTTTGTGATGTTATGGATTGTTGCCCTATGATCTTGCTACAGTTCCAAAAGAAGAGACTTATAGTAATGTATCAACTCTTTCTCAATGTATTCATGTGTTGTAAGTTTTTTAACTTGGCTATCCCTTATAGTGGAAATTTGATTGTGGTTTCGATGTTGAATCATAGATCAGTGAAAGAATTTTGTATTCTTCTCCCTGTCCTTCAACCACTGCACTCAATATTTTTGCTTCCTGGTGAATAAGAGATATGGTCCTTTGTTCAAATATCATACGATGTTGGATCATCTCCATTTTTTCTGTCAACTCTCTTTGGGCTTTGAAAATGTCTCCAAACTCCTACTTGTTCCATTGTCTGAGATGGGATTTGAGATATTTGAGGCACTGGTGGAAGTGGATCATTACCAAAACTGGTTCAACTGCTACCTCCTTCGACCACTTAGCAGTATTTTCTTGGAATGAAAGGTGATCAATATAAAAGGCTTCAAACCAAAATTGGCAGTTTTTGGGATTACCATTTCAATAGAGATTGAGGAGGTCCATTCCACCTTGCTTCTCGTCTAAGGATATGTTCATGTTAAAATCCCCTCCCACTATCTAGTAGCGGTCCCCAAGAACCATGTGGATAGCTTGAAGAGATCTCAAAAAGATAATCTTTTTGGTTGTGGTATGTGGACTGTATTCATTGGTGAGAAATCATGTTTCCACCTATTCAATTAGTTGGAATTTTGTCATCAATGTTCTTGGAGTGGAAAAAAAATCAGAGAGTGAGATCTTAGAAGGGTTCCATAATAGAGCTAATATTCTAGCAACCCCTTGCGCATTTATTGCCATTGATTGACAACCCTTCTAGCTGGAAGCAACTATATTGGATAGTGATTCACTTGAACATTTGGTTTCCTGAAGCATCATGATCGTCAGTTGTTCCTTGAGGATTTTTTTTTTGAGAAGCCTGTGTTTAATTTTCCCTTTTCGGCCCCTTGTATTCCAAGAAATGATCTTCATTGGGTAGTGGAGGGGGTGGGTGGAACTTATCCAACATTACGGAAATTCTACCAGAATTTACCATCATTTCACCAAGCTCTTGCAGAAGTTTATTATTACTTCATCGACCTGTTTTTTTCCCTCTATGACAGCTCTGGGATTATCCTTTAAAGTACTTGTTTTGACTCATAATGAAGAGGATGCATTGTGTTTTCATGTAGCCTATAATTCTAGATTTTTTTTACTTTTAATAAAAGCATTAGTCATGATCTATAACTTTTGATCCAAGATTGAGTTTGGGTTCTATCTTTCCCATGCTTTCATTATGGATTGCATATCAAGGTCGCCCAACTCCATGTACTCACCTTCTTCTGAGTCCCCTAGATCTTCATTTTCCAGAGTCATTTATGCATCTTCATTTGCTATGTGAATCATGGCCTGATCATGTATTTTCCACCTCTTTGTATCCTCTTTGAGTTCCTCAAGGTTTCATTGATATTTATTATGTTGCTCCTTAGGTAGTGTCTTAGGGTTTCCTAAGGTATCTTTAAATTCCTTGGATAGAATATCATAGCGATTGCGGGTTTTGATCCCTGAAGGGTTTGGATGAACAATTGGCTTTTTTCCCGATCTCCTTTTGCTCAAGACTTTCTCAAAACCCTCTGTGTCTTTCTCTACATGGGATTTCAAGGGAATGGGTGGCACATTGAAGGGGAAATACCAAAAACATTGGCCATGCTCATGAATTTTCGATAACATAAGGGAATGTGCTCGTAGTATATGGTTTGATACCAATCAAAATTATGGTAGCTCAGAAAAACAGAGTCAAGGAGGGGCCTAGAAAATTCATATATACACAAATGTGATTGTAGGACATGTAACGACCTTGTTTTGTGGATTTAGATATTTTGATAAAGGATCCTAGGGTTTATCCAATTCCTTCCAATATCTCCTCATCCCAAAATTCTTCAGGCAAATAATAAATTCAGATCCAGATTGAGGCAGCTGTGAAGTATTTTTTTTAGGATTGAACTTTTTTGTCCAAAAATAGAGGTAAAGTCTTGCAAAGTAGAAGAAGTAACGACCATCTTCAAACACTTGGTCCCAACCTTCCAAGTTATTAAGGATAGCCATAAAAAACCCTTTTGAGACCATGTTTAATTCTACGTCTCCTTTGGGCTTCTAGTAACTTTTTATCAGCAAGATCAAAGTTTTTTTTCGATGGCCAAATACCCATTAACTTTCCTATTACTACATGATCTTGCTATATTGAATGTGCTCACTTGGGAATGTTTCTCTCCTTTGGAATACAGGTACCCATGTGCCATGGATGCATGTTTTCCAACTTCGCTTGCTCAAAGAAAACTACCTCTTCACTACGGCCACCAACCCCCCAATCCATGTGCATCCTCTGCTTTCTTTCATTGGTCATTGTTTTCCCTCGATCCTTGATTTCAATTCGATTGTTTCCAGCCACCACATTATGGAAGGAGGGAGCAACGCTACCCCTCCAATCGCCGCTAGTGTTGAAGCCTCTCTCAAAACCCTAATCATGTAGCTTTAGAAAACCCTACTCACTCAGTGCGCCCTCGTTTTAGTTAGTTGAAACCTATTAGTCAAAAAAGGCCTGAATATTACCCATTCTTTATGATTGAAATTTTATGTTATTATTTTTATTGATATGGTTTAAGTTTACCCACCAAATTATTAAATAGACAAATCTAAAATATTAATTATATATATATATATAATTTAATTCTACATCCAATTAGTACTCACATGTAATACTTCTAGTAAACCTACATGGATAGATTGAAAATACATGTTTCTATTTCCCCCTAAAATTGTTGATTTAAACTTCGAATAGAATTTAACCCCAAATTTTCATAACTAACAATGCATGTTATTTATTTGAATTCCTCCTCTCACTCGTGGAGAATTTTACAAGATCGAAATTGCATTTAATGATATAATATAAATTTATTGAATTATAATTTTGTTATTGTAGTTTGTGGAAGTAAATTTAATGAAAAAGTAAGGAAAAAATTAATGAGAAAACATAATAGTCATATAAAAAAGACCATTATCCATGTTTAACTTACATTTTAGTAATTTGAGTTACAAATTTTTTCTAGTAAATTGTTATCAGCCTAATTTTTCTCACCTACTTAGTAAGTATTTTTAGATTTACACATCACGTTGGTCACCATTAGCCCTCGTTTCCATCATTTACATCATCTTATAACCTCAATTTTACCATAAGTCATGACAAGCATCCAAGTTTGACCAAAAAACAAGCATACATAATTTGTTTGATTTTATGCATGCAAGGGTACACACTTATCTAATAAAAATCTATGCACTAGCCCTACAATAGAAAAATATTTATTATATTTGATTCATTAATATTATGTGTCTTCCAAAAAATGATGTAGTGGTCTAAAGTGGACCTTACAAATTTGTTATTTCCAAAATAGCCTTTGATCTAGTCTAAACTTATATAAACAAATTAAAAGTATCTCACATCTATATTAAGTATTCTAATGATGAATTTGTATGGTCAAAAAATCTAGCATTAGGGACACACACTCTAAATCTTGAATATATGACCATGTATTCCCTAGACAAGCTAGAGGATTCTCCTTGGTGGTAGAAGAGAATTTGGAAATTCAAAGCACCCTTAGAGATAAAAAATTTCATGTGGTTGGATGTGGATGTAAATAGGAAGAAGAAGCCATAGGTCACTTACTGACATCATGCCTATACTGAAGAGAAGTCTGAATAAAAATGGAAGTCTTGACAAGAACAAAGGATTATTGGCAAGGAGAGTCAATTAAAGAGTGCCTCAAAAAGCGACATTGAAAAATAGGTCTCTAAGGTTTTAAAGGCCTCCTAATATTATCATGGGGGATCTAGCTAGATAGAAATTTTCTAGTATTCAAAGACATGTATATACCCCCATTTCAATCTAAGCCAATTTTCTCATATTTCAAATTTGGCCTAGCAACCACATCCCTAAGATGACTAATTTATGTTGTCATTGAGAAACCTAGTGCATGGGGTTACTTTGATGGTGCTAGAATAGGTACTCCTCCAAAAAGTGGCATTACTTATCTAATTAACACCCACTGTATCAAATTCAAAGAAGGATGATGTGAAGGATCTAATAACTTTGCAAAGCTCTTTACCGTACAATTACTCCTAATATTGGCAACTCGCAAATGCATCTAAAAAATACAAGTGTTTGGTGATTTTCTATTAGTAATCAATTGGATGATTGACAAGAGAAAATTGACAAATTTAGTCCTAAACCCAACTTTCGATGAAATTAAAAATTATTCATCCACATTTAAATCAACATGTTTTGAACATATCTTTAGACAATTTAAAATAGATGAAAAAACCTTATGAAAAGAAGCTTACAATTAGATAAGGGTACAAGTTTATTAAGGAAAATCAAGTATGATCTTTCACTACAAGAACTCCATTTATCTATCTTTAGAAGACACATTGGACAACCAATCTAAAAATAATTTGTAGCCTCAAGTGAAATCTCATTTCCATAGAAAAGACACAACCATATATTCAATTCCAAAATTTATGTTTTTAATGAAGATTTATACTCTCTTTTTTATAATACTTTTTGAAAAGTTTATAAATAAACTTAACTTTTATTAAAAAATTTACTTTTAAATAAATATTTCAAAAATATCTTATTCACCTACATTCTTCCTCTAAAATAAAACAAATTTTTCTTTCAAATAAAAATAAACGTAATTAACTATAATTTTTTTAAATAAAATGAAAAAAAATCATTAAAAATATAAATGTAATTAACTATTATAATTTTTTTTTCAATAAATGAAAAAAAAATCATTGAAACTATAATTAAAATAGAGACATCTAGTGTAATAGCTTATGAACACGGAATGTAAAGAACAAAGTCATAAAAAAGTCCTCTTAACCAATTATAATATTTGTACTAATTGACCATCTCAAAATGGGAAAAAATATATAAAATATGTGAATTAATTGATCAATATTCGATGTATTTTTAAGAGTCTTCTCAAGCGAATCAAAACAATTTTGTCGTATAGTCTCGCCACAACTATAGAACATTCCCAACGTTATTAACACATTAATGTAATATTCTCAAATAGCTTTTCGATGCTTTCACCGGAGGCTAAACGTAGGCAAAAGCGAGTGCCTTTTTAGGATTACACATGAAGTTTTAAATTAAAAATATGATTTTTTTTTATTAAAAATGTAAATATTAATTATATATTTTTAGTTTTGAGTAAGATTTATCATTATTTTTATTAATTAACAATTTGTTTTTTTTAATATATAAAAAAATAGGACAACACTTCACTTCAACGTTTAGAAGCATTTTGCAAAAGTGTTTAGAAGCATTTTGCAAAAGTGAAAATCTATCAATCATGAAGAGATTATTTCAAATAACCTATTACAAGTATGAAGAACCTTATCTCTATGGTCAGAGTTATCCAATGTTTACATAATCTGAATCTCCAGTATTTCCATAAGCTACATGTCCACTTTAATACAAGTTCTTCTCAATGTCACCTTCATACAAGTCCAATTATCTCATTGTTTGTGGTTAAACCAGGCTACTGTTGACAAGTAGAATGATATTTGTCAAAAATGGTTGTTTTTAATATAAAAATAAATTTAATATCCTTAAATACGTGTATGCAATAATTTTAACATTTTATATTTACAATTTCATTAATTCTAAAAGCATTAAAGTTAAGCAAATTCTAAACAATTAATATTATGAATTATGCATATATCTGATATGTTTACAATTAATATGAGGTAGGTGATTTTAATATAATTTGATTTGTTTTAGTTTAAATGATTTTATCTTTTGGCTTGTTTATTAGTTTAATTTTATTGGAAATTTGATAAGAAATTATTAGATTTATATATTTTAGTAATTAAATTTGTATAATTCAAGTGTCTCAAACATTTTTCAACATATTAAATCCATTTCATTAAAAAAATACAATTTAAATAAATATTAAATCCATTTATTAAAAAAAAATAACTTTAAATAAATAAAATTGCAATTTGTTAAAATTCCCAAAATATAAGAAATTATTAGATTTATATATTTTAGTAATTAAATTTTATATAATTCAAGTGTCTCAAAAGTTTTTCAACATATTAAATCCATTTTCATTAAAAATAATTTTAAATAAATAAAATTGTACTTTGTTAAAAAATTCTCCCAAAATATAAAAACCAAAACATTCCAAAACATTTGATTGCCATTTGATTCTCTATATTTGGGCGAAGCAAAACCGGAGAAATAGAAAAAGAATGGGAAGAAATATATACCAAAATTATTATTGAAATGAATATATATTTACACGATTCATCACATTAGTAAAATTCACTGGTTTCCGTGGTTAAGTTCAGCTTCACTGCAATCAATCCCTAACCAGCGTCTCATAGCAGTGCAGACCGTCAAACTGAGGAGCAAAGTTTGCTGACATCATCCGCTCCTCTTTTGCTTTTCCATTCAATTCGTCGTCCTGGCGACTGTAACTACTATTCTGCCAACCTCAAAACCAAATCACCATAGTTAGAAAAGCGATCCCCAAGTATGCGTGACAGCAACCGAAAATGATAAAAGCACAGTGATATATACTTACATGACGGAAATCCGTATCTGTTCCTGTTTTTGTTGATGGATGGCGATGAGATTCGAATCTGTAGAAAGCTCCAATGGCGGCAACTGCGGCTGCTATTGTAAACAGACGCTTATTCACTGCCATATCTTTTGACTTCTTATCTGGCGAATCCCCTCCAATTGTCACAAATTTCCAGGAAGCGCACAAACAATGATAAAAAATCGTTTCAATTGCCACAGATTTCTGCGAGGAATTGCAGAGAGAAACAGAGATTCGAGTTGTGAGAGGTTTGAGAGGATATTAAGCGTTAAATCAGTGAGGGAAAGGAGAGGAGAGCTTTAAATAGGAGAGGAAAGCGTGACGCGTGGCACGAGAAAGGTTTGTGGTTGGCGTCCGAGCAACGGGCAGTCGGCGTCCGAGTGAGTGCAACGTGGAGTCGAAGACAAAGTGTGGAAGATTCTTTGTGGTGGCTGCACATGCTCTATGTATCATATGCAAGAAACTCGTGGATTAGGATTTTCACCCACGTTATCAATGCAATTTTTTAGTTTCATGCGGAAATTTTGCTCAATTAATAGAGACATCATATTTGTCTCTTTTGAGCAATAAATAACACCGACCACACAGTCACACTTCACACCAAATCCATCATATCATTATAAGGAATCATCCATCATCAAAACCCCAAATCGAAGGACGGTTAAAGTGAATAATCGAAGCAATAATTGGAAAAATAATTCAATAAATTAAGTTGTACTCTATATTATAAATCAAGATACACACCAAAACTATTTTTCATTACTTACCAGTAATTACAATATAACAATAATTACAATATAAATATAAATAAAGACAAAGTCTTTAACTACACATTCATAACAAACTCAAATCTAAACCAAGTTTATTGTAAGCATTATTTCATCCTCCTATATCAGCTTAGATTATGAAATATTATATCATATTTACAATACTGAATTTGTAATTATGATATAATATTTGTAGAATCGACGCTTCTTGACCTCCTAAAAAAAAATCTCAATACTGAATTATCCTATGAATACACTCCGTGGAAATTCCCTGAAGAGAAAAATTTACGCTATATAGGACAATGAATATCGATATTTTCAAGAGGTCAATCATACAATTGACCTCTCTTAAACACATATAAAACAATACACACATGTAATTGTTGTTCTTGAAGCTCGAAGCACAACAAGACCCACCATCTTTTAACAGACTTGTAGACATACTAAAATTAGTGATGTGTTCTCTTGGCACTGAAGAACATTGAGAACCACCAATTTAAATTATGTTACTATGTTCAATTCATTGGTTCTTCATACTATAATTTTACAAACCCAAATATAACAATAATACATAATTTAAAAATACATTTTAAAACACATAACACCACACAATAAATATGCAATCTATGGAATCCAGTAGCCATTAGCATATAAAGACACCCTGAGGACTATCTACTTGCGTGCCTTGCGATGAAATCAATCCTTCTGCATTTATGGCATCGATCAATTCAAGGGTCGACAGGTTTAGGTGAATGACAATATGTAGCTAGTGGCAAGAAACAATTGGATAGGGTGACATCGATGGATCCTCCCTTTCTCAACCATATGCAACAACAAGGTTCTTTTGTTGTTAAGTCCTGGAAACAATTGCTATGATGTGTGCCTAGCCTACACTCAACGGAAGCTGCAATGTCTCAATTGTTTGGCAAACAAATATTCAAATGCTCAGCCACTAAGCAAGTCGTGCAAAAATGGTTGGCAATATCCTTAATCCTATAAATCTAAAGTTGTATATCTTGGCGAGACCTTTCCAATAGTATAAGGAATGCACAAAATGGAGCTTAGAGTCAAAAGCTATGGCTAAATACTGCATTGAATTTTAGTGGAAAATATGAGGGCCCTTGATACATGGTGTATTAGAGGTGAAAGTGGGTTCTTTGATGACATGCCCTGTGTCGGCAAGGATTAAAGATCCTATGCCATTGCATCGATGATCAAAGAGGATCTTTTGTGGGTGTATGGACGATTGAGGAAAGTCTTATCAATTCGAGGATGTCTTGCATCGACGCTAAAATCACATTTGATCACTGTTGTGTCAAAGATTAGACCACGTTTCAAGATCATCGTGTCAGAGGTAAAATCTCATTTTAGTCATTGGTGCATTAAATGGTCAATGTAGCAAAGTTTGAGAGCCTTTCAATGTGGTTTTTTCAAAGGTTGAATTACATTTCAATGTTGTTGAGCACACTGGGCGAGAAATTGGGTCGATCGATTACAAATTGGTTTGATTCCAGGTTTAGAAGTGAGTTTAATTTTGAATGGGGGGCGAGGGGGTTAATGGTCACACCCCCCCTCCTCGATCCTTAATGCAATATGTGTTAGGGGATAAATACAAAAATCGGGGGCAAATGGTCCACCCCCACCTCATTAGAAACAATAAAAAAAAGGAGGGGGCGGGGTTGATAGTCATGCCCACCTCCTCACTCTCACCAAAATCATCTTATTAAACTATTGCTATTCCTCAAAATATGTCACGTTGTTGTGCCAAGCATCAACAACCCTTATTTTTCTTGTATTTTTGTTTGGAAATCCCCCTCTAAGAAAATGGAACCCCATACTCTTTTCTATAAAAAACATCTTGACTTGATTTGTTCCTTAATGTTGATCATTGATTACCCCTCTCCAAACATGTCACTTTGATTTTCTAGTTTGGGTTTTGGTTGCATCTTTATTCTTAACACTTCTAGACACACAATTTTGAGAATGATTTTTGGTCATTGGACAAGTTCATGTAAACTCCCCCGATATACACTAGAGGAGTTCCCTTCAACCATTTCAATCTCACGTAGACTCTCTCTGAAGTCCCTTCCAAAACCATCATCCCACAATTATTGCTAACCTCCGGTTCGACCGAATACAAACCTCAAGTGAAAGAGTTCATATTCCTCTCCAAAATATACCGAGATGGAGGACTCATATCAACGTACTTTACATTAATGTCTCCGGTGTAAACCAGATACATTCATACCATGTCCTTCGGTTTACACCGGAGACTTTCCCATTAACACCTCTGACTCACATTGGAGGCGTTCCCAACATCTACCCCAGTGCGATCTTCCAAATCCCTCTAATCACATTTAATGCATTCTATATCTATAAAAGAGTGCTCCCCTTCGACACTTTTAACTATTGAACGTACACGAAACTTGACAAATGGAGTATTGAGAACCTCTTCCCTTTCGATTTTTTAGACCATGAGTTCTCTCATCGCTACCACCGACAGTTACACACGTGGGATCTTGTCCATGTATTCCCTAATCTCAACATTTTTTTTCTTATACAAACTCAAGAGTTGGGATTCAATTTTTGTAGGGTTAGGGTTTAGTTTATTTAATTGTTGTCTTCAACTTGTTGCCTAACCATGAAAGCCTCGACCTCCCACACCCTTGGAACCTTCGACATTTTAGACCAAACTCCATTACAACCTCCATGCAAATCCCCTATTTCTTTGGTTTTAGGCCCCGAACATTCATATATTCACCCATGTCCTAGTCTATATCCATCCCGAGGGTTGCGACTGCACCTTCCTCCCCAACCTTTAATATCGACCCTAGGGTTTCTTTCCTGCTCCAATCCTAAAAGAAACCCTAATCAACATTCTAACCAGTCCCCTCGAGAATTCTCTTCTTAGTCGACTGCACCCACATATTAAATTTGTCTGTCTGAATACTCCAGTCCTTCCTTTTGATGAAGTTAGATAACCCCACAAAACCAATGCTTCTACACTTTGGTTTCATCTTTAGCCGCGTAAGGAACCCTAATCTCATAGATGGAATTATCATAGGTTACCACACTTGGAATCGATCCAAGTCCTATTCATATAAGACCGAACCATTTCAAAACTCACAAACTCTAACCTCCCTTGACCCAAATCCTAAGAGCCCGCCAGAGAACACCTCAATACTTAGCCTTTTTTTCATGTTTCCATTGCATTTCGGACTGTTAGCAATATTTATTGTCTCCGATTAGGCGTAATTCCGTGATCTCAAGTATTGCACGGGAAGCACCCCAGCATATCATGAGAGAATCCTATTTTGTAGCAGCAAGTCAAGCAAGCGAACGGGAAAAGTTTTGTCTCCAAGAAATGAGAACCATCCCCAGCAAATCGACGGTCAATCTGAGCAGAGGAGATCGACAAACTCGGCCAGCCGTTAGATCTCGAAGTTAAGGGCCGAAGGCTTCCTCCTAGTGCGAGGGAGGAGAGCGCCCGGTTCAATTCATCGAATTCGAGTTTTCAAAGATAAAGAAACTTCTTGCATGTAGGAATCGCCATTCCATTTCCGACCGGATTGGAACCACCACGTACAGGACATGTGGCGAGATCCCGCAGAGGCTCCGGGATCGGGAGCCGAAAGTCCTGCAGACATGATACAATCAACGGACCGTGGATATCCCCATACACGCATTTCCGACGGAGTTGGCGAAGGACCATAGTGGGGACAGTGTCGGAAGGTCAATCCTCTGTAGGGATACAACACCTGCAGACGACATATCAGCGAACTCCTGAGGTTCGTGGAGTTGAGCTATGATTTGTATCCGAGTTATGCAGATCACAGAAGCGATATCTCGCAACCGCTATTAGCGATGGGGACCGCAAGCATAAGTGGAATATGTGGCGTGGGCCGATGGGAAACCGACTACGACGTGTCAACGCATTGTTTACCTGGGACTTGAGAATCGCGAGTCCGAGGATGCGTGCACATTGACGCCGCAAACCCCGAAACCCCGGCGAGAGCTATATGGTCAGTGGGCCATGGTAGCAGTCCATGTGACCATTGTATAGCTTGGATGGGCTAGTGCATAAGGTGCATCGGAGAATCAGAAATTGAGGAAATAATCTGGCTGTGGCTGCTCATGGTCACCGGGAGAAAAAGAGTTGTTAAAGGCCAGCATACGGGTTTCACTGTGGAGGTCTGGCCAACCTCCAAATACATCGGACCTCGACCTCGATCCCCGGCTCCGCTTTGGAGTAAATGAAAGCAAGGTGGAAGGGTGGTTGAAACCCCTCTTCATTCATTAAGTGTGAAGTATGAAGAGTCTGGTAAGAGGTCCGCTCAAGAGGGTCATGTGTACCAATTTCTTTCGAAAGCCATGTCAGTCCTCGACCAGCCAAGAGGTCTCACACACGCATCAGTGATTTACCGATTCACTACTGTCAAGGGTTTGGCGCGCGCACAAGGTGGTGTCCGCCAAGGAATATCAATATGAGTTTTGATCAAGGGACACTCAAGCTTCCTGGGCGATTGGACACGTCATATTTTTCTCTGAGTATATGTTCATGTTTTTGTTGATGGATGGCGATGAGATTCGAATCTGTAGAAAGATCCAATGGCGGAAACTGCGGCTGCTATTGTAAACAAACGCTTATTCAATACCATATCTTTTGACTTCTTATCTGGTGAATCCCCTCCAATTGTTACAAATTTCCACGGCTTACTAAACAATGATAAAAACGTTTAAATTAAGCAATGATTTCCGAAGAGGAAATCTGCGTGAATTGCAGAGAGAAACAGAGATTCGAGTCGTGAGAGGTTTGAGAGGATATTAAGCGTTAAATCAGTGAGGGAAAGGAGAGGAGAGCTTTAAATAGGAGAGGAAAGCGTGACGCGTGGCACGAGAAAGGTTTGTGGTTGGCGTCCGAGCAACGGGCAGTCGGCGTCCGAGTGAGTGCAACGTGGAGTCGAAGACAAAGTGTGGAAGATTCTTTTTTGTGGTAAATCCGATACTTTCTTCGCACATGCTCTATGTATCATATGCAAGAAACTCGTGGATTAGGATTTTCACCCACGTTATCAATGCAATTTTTTAGTTTCATGCGGAAATTTTGCTCAATTAATAGAGACATCATACTTGTCTCTTTTGAGCAATAAATAACACCGACCACACAGTCACACTTCACACCAAATCCATCATATCATTATAAGGAATCATCCATCATCGAAACCCCAAATCGAAGGACGGTTAAAGTGAATAATCGAAGCAATAATTGGAAAAATAATTCAATAAATTAGGTTGTACT
>SNQJ01S0031558.1:17713-46242 GCA_010110895.2 Picea sitchensis | reverse complement strand
ATTCTCCAATCAATCTCTTGCTAGCTTGCTTGTTCTAACTTTTTCCATGAGCAATCTCCTCAATATATAGGAGAAGATAACTTAGTTACTTGGATAGAAAATGATCCCAAGATATCTGGAATGCCAGTACTTGAACAACCATTTGTTAGCCAACTCATTCTTCTCGAATATTCCCTTCTAGAAGGATCAAGAACTTCATATTTTTCCCCTTTAAGAAGATGTTCGCACCCTAGCCTTTGTTACAGTGCGAACTATTCGCACCCTAGCTTAAGGTAGCCTATGAGAATCAGGCATTCTCATAGGCAAGTATATAGGCAGCCTGCGAACTCCTTCAAAAATATAGTTTCTGGAAGCAGACAGTTGCAACTTTTCTCAGGAAAGTATTCGTATTGAAGAGCTTGATTTTTCTATCATCATGACATCATCATAACATCGTCACGATGACCAAAATTGTGGATAACAGCCTCCCATAGCTAACAGGTTACTAAAATGCACAGTCAGAGAGTCAAGTAACCGCTTCTAAGCAGAGTAAGTTTTGTGGGTGAAGGCATGCAAATGGTGGTGAAAACAAACAAAATGATGGGTAAAAAGGAATGACGGTAGTCAGTTCGTGTGAAATGATGGCATAAGATTTCGATATCCCCCTCCCCCCCAAGTACGGATAAAATAGTGACTTTAAGTGAATGATAATAATGAGTCGGGATCTTCTCATTAGCCATAGTTCAATTGTATTTACATATAAAGTTTACATACCTCATCTTTACCTTTGATTCGTACTTCAAAAAAAATACAGTGCCTGTCCATAATAGTTTTGCAGTAACCATGAAAGAGACTTTGGATTTATTAGAGAAATTGTATCAAGGGTTTGTTTAATTATGAGAGAGGGTCATGAAAGGAAAAAATGTAGTATGAAAATAGGAGAATTGAGAGCGAAAGAGCTAAAGAAGATGTTTTTATTGACAGGGAATGCTAAGAAAGTGGTGTTTAAGCAACAGGAAAAGAATAGAGAAATGTTTGTTAAAGAGTGATGTTTTAACAATGGAAAATACTGTTGAAGAAATGGTGTTTCAGCAATGGCGAAATATTGTTGAGGAGTGGTGTTTCAGCAATGGGAAAAAAAATGAAATATTGTTGAACAGTGGTGTTTCAGCAATGGGAAAAAGGGCGAAATATTGTTGAACAATGGTGTTTCAGCAATGGGGAAGATGGGAAAAATGAGGAAAATGTTGCTGGAAAGTGATGTTTCAGAAATGGGAAAAAGGGCGAAATATTGTTGAACAGTGGTGTTTCAACAATGGGGAAGATGGGAAAAATGAGGAAAATGTTGTTGGAAAGTGATGTTTCAGCAATGGGAAAAAGGGAAAAATATTGCTGAACAGTGGTGTTTCAGCAATGGGGAAGATGGGAAAAATGAGGAAAATGTGGTTGGAAAGTGATGTTTCAGCAATGGGAAAAAGGGTGAAATATTGCTAAACAGTGGTGTTTCAGCAATGGGGAAGATGGGAAAAATGAGGAAAATGCTGCTGAAGAGTGGATTAAAGAAAGAGGGAGAAATGCTTCACAAAATGAAGCTTGGATCTTCTTGAAGTAAGATCATCCTTTCTTAGTAGGCCTTTTCTTTGATCGAGAATCTGCAAAAGAATCAATTGTAACATGTCATTCCTTGACAGGGATTATTAGTAAAAGAAATTTAATCTAATACTAAAGGAATTAAATTCAAAAAAAATAATTGCAATGAGAGGTAGGAGGCTCCTCTAAAAAGAGATAATGTGAATCTACCACACATGTGGCCTTAAAATCTTCTTTGGAAATGGGGCGCTGGTACAGACAGAGCCGATGAACATTCACTAATAACAGTGTTTTAGAGTCATCAATTGTGAGGAGACTTATTGTTCCATTGGGGAAAACAGTTTCCACTTCGTAAGGTCCAAGCCATCTTGTACGTAGTTTCCCTTGAAATTCTTTAAACCGAGAATCATACAGTAAAGCCCAGTTACCTTTTTGGAATTTCTTATGCTTGATGGTTTTTTCATGTCATTTTGATTTTTTTTGTTGAATAATAGTTGCCTGATGAGTGGCATCTAGTCTTTTTTCATCCAATTCATTAAGTTGTTGCAACCTCATTGTCCGTGCATCATTCAAATCAAGGTTAACAACTAAAGTAGTCCTTAAGGTTTTGATTTCAAATTCCACAGGAAAGACAACACTTTTTCCATAAACTAATTCATAGGGGGAGAATCTTGTAGTATTTCTCCAGGTAGTTTTGTAAGCCCATAATGCTTCAGGGAGCCTGTGAGACCAATCCTTTATGTTTTCCTTCACTGTTTTTGTGAGAATGGCTTATATTAATTTATTTTTACTTTCCACCTATCCATTGGCTTGGGGGTGGTATGGTGTATTCATTCTATGATGAATATGATATTTTTGAAAGGTGGCTTTAAAACCGTGAGAAGTGAAAGGAGGTCCTCCAGCTGTGACTAATTCTCTAGGCACTCCAAATCGGATGAAGATGTCTTCAAATAGAAAATCTAGAACTGCTTCTTCAGTAGCTCTATGGAGTGCTATAGCTTCCACCCATTTGGTCATATAATCTGTGCAGACCACTATATGAACTTTTCAATTGGATGGAGGGTTAATGGGTCCTACAAAGTCTAAGGCCCATCTTTCAAATGGTTTGAGTACTACTTGGGGATTTAATGGAATTTCATCTCTATGATTAGGTTGACCCATTCTTTGACATCTATCACAGGCCCGAACATATTTCTTTGCATCTTTAAAAAGTGAGGGCCAATAATAACCCATCCTGAGAATTTTATGTGTTGTTCTCTTATCAGCAAAATGCCCTCCACAAGGGCCATCATGACAAGATTTTAGTAAATCATAAACCTCATCTTCTCTAATGCATCTTTAGATTTCTTGATCAAGTCCTATGTGGAAAGGGCACCCACTTATCCAACTATACCGAGCACTTTGTTGAATGATTCTTCTTTTCTCTCGGTGGGATAGGTGTGGTGGTAACTTCCCTGCAGCCAAGTAGTTAGCGATGTCTGCATACCATGGTGAGTGAGCAGATACTACAAATAGATATTCATCAGGAAAGGAATCATCTACTAGGGTATTATCATCAGGTGTTAACCGAGAAAGGAAATCAGCAACTGCATTTTCTTTTCCTGGTCTATCTACAATTGTAATATCAAATTCTTGTAATAATAGTAACCATATGGTGACTCGAGAATTTGTGACAGGTTTGTTCATTAAATATTTGATAGTTGAGTGATCAGTATGGACAAAAGTAGAGTAGCTAGTGATGTAATGTCGAAATTTATTAATAGCATAGATAACTAATATAAATTCCTTTTCGGTAATTGTATAGTTAAGTTTAGCAGGAATCATATTCTTGCTAATGAAGTAAATAGCATAAGGGAGATGATTTTCTTCTTGTCCCAAGACAACTCCTATTGCAGTATCTGAAGCATCAGGATATCGACATCGGAGAGGATATATATGAAAGGGAAGTGTCAATCAGGTCCTCTTCAGAATAGGAGTTGTAGATAAGCCCGTTGTTTGAGTGTATCAAATGCTTCCTGGTAAAGATTGGTCCACTTGAATTCAGCATTTTCATAAGTAACACAAACAGAGGGAGAATCTATTTTGGAAAAAAATTAAATCTTACGTAGTATCCAACATGTCCTAGGAAACTTCTCACCTCTGTTTTGGGTTTGGGAGTCTGAAGGTATTTATTATTATGTATCTTGGATGGATCCACTTGAATTCCTTGAGATTAAATAAAATGTCCAAGTATTACTCCTTCACTCATCATCATATGACATTTTTTGTGCTTAAGGAGAGGGGGGCTTGTATAAATCGTTTAAGTACTTTCTCAATTTTTTGTAGTGCTTCCTTAAAGAGACACCATAAGGGGTAAAATCATCCATAAAAATTTTATAGAGTCATTAATCATATCAGCAAAGATTCCTATAACTGCTCTTTGGAGGGTTGTTGGTGCATTGCATAGTTCAAATGGGAGGACTCTATAAGAAAAAAGTTCCCCATGGGCTAGTAAAAAGTGGTCTTATCTTGGTGATGGGGTGCAATTTGTCTGATTAAACCAAAACCATCTAAAAGGAGAATAATTTATTCCACGACAAAACTATCTAACACTTTGATCGATGAAAGGTATTGGAAAATGATCTTTTTTGAGTAGCTTTATTTACAGGCTCTATAGTCTACACATACTCTCTGACAAACTATCTAACACCTGATCAATGAATGGTAACGGAAAGTGATCTTTTTGAGTGGCTTTATTTAAGGCTCTATAGTCTACACATACTCTCCATTTCCCATTTTTCTTAGGAACTATTACCAATGGGGAAACCCATTCATTGTCCGATATAGGATATATAAACCCTACATTAAGCAATTTTTGAAGTTCCTCCTTAAGAATTTCTCTTAAATTAGGTTTCATTCGTCGTTGAGATTGGCAGATCGGTCGACAATCTTCCTTGATATAGATATGATGAGTACATAATTCGGGAGAGATTCCTTTCATATCTGTATAGTCCCATGCGAATGTTTCCTTATCTTCAAGAAGTAACTTCATTAATTGTTGTGTTTCAGCAACTGTCAAGTTGGGGTTTATGTTCAGTGTTTTGCCAGGTTCAATTTCTACTGGTATACTTTTAGAAGAGATGGTGGCTAATGTTTGAGGTGGGTTTTTAGAGTTAAGGTTTTCCTGGGTATCTGACTCCAAAAGTGCAGTTAGTTGGTTATGAGTTTCTGGAGTCACAAAGGAAGGTTCACAAATAAAATTATTAATTACTTCATCCTCAGTGGCATTTTTAAGGCTTAAGGCTTGTCCGATAGTCAAGATAGGTTGAGTAGTTTGATCATCAAAGTCCACCCATAAGAAATTGTCATTATTAATCAAGGGTGTAGCGGGAGGGTAGATGGTAAGTTGTTTAGTCTCATATCCATTGGAAATTGTCATTGAACTAGATCTACAACTGATAAAAGCATATGTTGTGGCTAGCCAAGGCCTACCCAAAATTAGAGGGTGACCCCCCAACTTTGTTTTAGGTTGTAATACCACAAAGTCAGCTGGATAATTCTAGGATTCAAATGGAATGATTAGGTCTGCAATGACTCCTTCCAGTTTGATTGTAGAACAGTCAGCTAATTCTAGAATGGTTGGGGTATTTCTAATTTCATTCTTCAGTTGTAACAGTTGTGAGGTTTCAAGAGTCATAATATTGATAGCAGTGCCTAAGTCTACCAGAACTTGAGGAATTATTGTTTTTCCAATTTGCACTGAGACGATAGGATGGTCGGGATCACCATATTTAACTAGAGGAACTTTACCCGACATTAGTGCGGACAAATCACCCATGACATGAAGTGTGAGGGGATCTTTAGTTTTCCTACCAGGTTACTTAACAGAAATGTCTCGCATAGTTCTGACATAAATTGGTACGTCTCTTAGTGCTTGTAATAGTGGAATTTTGACATAAATATTTTTTAATTCCCCTAGAAGATTGAAAGCAGGTGGCTCACGCATTTTAGTCAAAGCTAAACGCTCAGGGAATGGTGGTTTTTTTGTTTCAACAATAGTGTTGGAGGACGATTGTTCCTCTTTAGGTACATCATGCTTTTTTATTTCTTATTTATTGGAATCAGAAGAGGTAACATCATCAATGATAAGTTCTACTATTTTCTCAGATCGTAAATGAATATCATTGCATTGCGCAAGGAAAAGAGAAAGTATAGGCTAGTTTTGAATATCAATGCACTGCACAACCTTATTATTGGGGTTAGGGTTAGGTTGTAAAGGTAGTTGGGGCCTCATCATTTGATTGTTCGGTGGAGTACCTGATGGTAAAGAGAGTGGTTGCAGAAATTGTGATTGAAGTTGAGGTAATTGATTTGGGAACGGGGGTTGTTTACCTCTCCAATTTGGATTCCATTGGTTAAGGTAAGGTTTTTCTTGTGGAGGCCAAGGAGTCCACATTGTTGGGTCTACAAAGGGAGGTTTAGTTTGTTGCATGGGTGGGTAATTCATTTGATTGAGGGGTGGGTGTTGCATTTGATTAAAGGGAGGGCAATTTTCTTGATTAAAAGAAGGATAGTTATTCCAATTATTAGAAGATGTAAATGGCGTATTAGGATTCATACCTTGTCCCCGTGGCTGCCATTTCCTTATCTGTGTCAACAGATAGACAGCTTCAGCTTCTTCATCAGTTGGTTGTAATGTTGCCTTGATTCCTGGTAAAGAAGGGCATTGTTGAGTTTCATGATCCTTATCACAAATGGTGCAGATTGGATTTTTGTCCAATGGGCATTCCCTTCGTGGGTGCTTATCTCTGCATTTGGAACAAAAGATGGACAGAGCTGCTTCTGCTTCGGCTTGTTTCTTTTGAATCTGCAAGGTATCAATTTGTGAAGCAAAAGAGCTTAACATTTCGGTTTTAAAACCCTCAAGTAAATTACCTATTTCGGCTCTTGTTGCTCCTCCACTGGCTGATTTTTGAACTCTTGAAAATGTGGTATCCCTGTTGTTTGATCTATACCTTGCATCTCCTCTTGAACATCATTTACATAAGTTAACAATTTCATCATATGATTCTTTAGATTTGTCCCCTTTTCCAAGCATATTCAACATATCTAGACAGTCATCCCTTACTCCTTTTAGTAATATTGTTTTAAGAATATCTTTACTTACATCGGGATGAATGGATCTTTGTAGATTATATTGTAGCCTTTCCACAAAGTCCTCCAAATCTGCATCCTCTTTCTATATCATCTTGAATAGTTCCTCTCTTTTTTCTCTTGTTCGACAATAGTATTGGTATTTGTGCAGAAATTTATGTTTCATCTGATCCCATGTTGTGATTACATGACCTCCAAGAATGTCTTTCTTCCTCCCCTTCCTCTACCCCTACCACCTGTAGGGTCAGTTTCTTTGGGGTATCTGCGTCCTCTCATGCAATCTCTATATCTAAAAGAACATAAGTGCTTTTGAAATCTATAATTGCCTTCCCCGACAACAACGCCAAAATGTTGGTCACTGTAATTTCTTATTAACTAAACAATCAAGTGTTACATAAATTGTCAACCCAAGGAAGTCTGTTTATTTCAAAGGAAATCACACACTGTATATGCTCATTCTCAAAAGCAATCTAGAGTTGTAGTAAAAGTACACTAATCACACCTTGCTTTGAACAAACTGGAGTTCTATCTTGAATTATAGAAAAGCAATTTATCTATTGCATAGTTTGAGATTGAAGGAAAATAATTATCAGAAGAATCCTAGATTACATTAAGAAACAACAACCTAGGAAAAGAAATCTTTCAGCATACTACCGGGAAGACTAACTATTTTGTAACAGATAACAGGACCCTATTTCCCAAAGCACGAATCTTCAACACCTTTCTCTGACTATCACACTTTCATAAACTCATTACCAATCAAAATGATTGACAAGTACTGAAGGCTAACTATTTTGTAACAGAGAACGGGACCCTATTCCCCAAGCAGGAATCTTCAGCACCTGTCTCTGATTATCACACTTTCATAAATTCATCAAGAAGAATTACCAATCAGAATGATTAACAGTTACCTAGGAATGAATTGTATGAAAACAATGTAACAATCAGTAAAGCAAAGTTTCAGCAAAACAGAGTTTAGTAAAGTAGAGTTTTAGAAAAACAGAGTTTAAACAAGGCGTGAACAAAAATAATACTAACACACTATGGAACTAATGGGTGAATCTTGTGAAGAAGGTGGGCCCTCTCCTTCTCACAAGATTCCCTGAAAATGAAAGGAACTAAGAAGAAATGCTCAGAATAATCTTGTATTCATCTGTCAATTGTATCATGTTACAATATCCAAAGTGAACACGCCCTTCTCTGTAATTCCTTTCTAGCCAAAAAAATCCTCCCGTCCAATGATGAGTTTGCCTTATTTAAAGAGGAGAATCCTCTTAATACAATTGATCATAAAATTACATGTGTACATATGAATCCTATTCTTAGTCAGATCTAATATTCTATGCTAGAATAGGATATTTTGATCTCCCGTAGCAAAATGTTGTTACAATAGTTGGAATGGTGCTAGGTTGAGGTGTAGCTGTTGCGGCCGGTGTAACAACTTCTTTATTTATCTTCTTGTAACTGTTGTTGTATATTGTTTGAACACCGCAAATCACGGACTGTTTCAACAATGGGATTTGCGGTTTGTTTGACTGTTTCAGCAGCATGGTCTCAAGCAGCAACGATGGTTGGTGTTGGCTTAAGGTACGACTGTTGCGGCCAGTGTAACAACTCCTTCTTGTTACTTCTGTGTGAATTGTTGTTCCAGCATCGCAAATCACGGATTGTTTCAGCAATGGGATTTGCATGCCATTGACTGTTTCAGCAACGGGTCTTCAAGCAGCAACAATAATCTGCAGTTCAAACTATTTCAGCAACTATATGTTTCTGATCGATGGCTAAGTATGAGAGTAATGTAAAATTACATGTAAAACAAATTAAACATATAGAAAAGAGAAGAAACGTTATATACCTTTGGAAAGATAGGTTAAGGTTATAATGTAGGCTTAAATGTGAGTGGGAAAATGATGTAATGATAGCAAAAAGTATGAACAAAAAGGTACATTATAGGGTCCTAACAATACACAGACAATTCATGGGTAGGAAAAATTGCTCTTTGTATTAATTTCCAAAATGTCTATACAAATGTTTACAAAGTTTGGACTGTAACAAGTCTCGGCTCTCTCTCAAGACCTCTTTTCTCTCGTCTCTCCTCCCAACTCTCTACTCTAATTCCTCTAACATTTTTTTACAAAATGAGGGCTCCCATGAGCTTATCCTCAACCACCGTCTCTAAGCTATCGCTATCACGAAGCGGATCCTATAGCTACATTACATAAATGGATGTCCATTCCTGACTAATCTGGACTTAGCTGCAGGTAACCATTAAAGGAAACCTAAGCCACTACTTGTACCAAGGTGTGGTCTGGCATTAAAAGCCTTACAATCATTTATTGAAATTTTGAATTTCAAAATTGAGAGGGTTGCACCTCTCCCTTTCTCCATTAATGCGTGTTGGATGTGCTGGCTAAATGGCACGCTATTGATGTGGAGTGATGCTCATGCAACACAAAAACAAGCAAAATGAAAAGAACCAAAATGAAAAACAAAAAACAAAATAAAAAATATTTACAAGAGGGTGGATTTGAAATCATCACACGAAATATGTCTTGAGAGACTAAAAGAAAATAGAAAAATCCTCATTAATATGAATGAAGTCCTACTCGTGGCACCTTGGGTCATGGCTAAACTTACAGTTCATATTTACTTATCTCTTTACTTTTCATTTAAAAGCATTTCATGATGATACTACGTTTTTTAAAAGATGAGAGAAAAGGGTCAAAGTGGACTTCCTTGACAACAGTCATATTATGGTTCTCTTGGTGCACCCACTTGTTTTCATGATTGCATTATTACAAAGAGAAACAGTGAGAAATAAAGCTAAAAGAAAACCTACTCCTAAACCTACTCTAACTACTAAACAAATCAGAATACTACGTGAAGTCATGCTTCCAATGTATCCATCGGAGTAACTCCAATCATGCAGTAGAAACAAAATCAAATATTACTGAAAAGAATGGTAGTATATCGAAAAATGACAAAAATATATCATACTCACCTTTATCACCATCATTCAAAAACAAGGCAAGCATGATCTTACCATTCCTTTGAACATTCTTTTTGTATGAATCCTCCATCCATTCTGCAATTTTGTCATTATATGGGTTACAAAATATGAAAAAATGAAATTATGAAGCTTGTGAGAGTTATGGGGACCTAACATAAGCATCAACCTAAACTGAAGTGCCCCATCCTCCTGAGAATTTTCCTTTCGTTCCATATTTTCTTCATCTGAAGGATATAAAATAAGTGTGTTAAAGTTACCTCCTTGATCGAGTCTAAATAAAGTGAAGATAATCTTACCATTCCCTAGAGACGTTTCAAGATATGAATACTCCAACCAATCTGCAATCCTATCATAATACATGAAATTACTAACATGGGATTGTTTTAAAGAATTCACATGCGACAAATCTTCCTGATGAGAATAAAGTATTAGACTATCAAGGAAATAATCTTGTAAAAAGGTTGGATCAAGATGGCGAGAACTTATCATTATTCTCGATCGAAAAAGAAATGTCTCATTCTCTTGAAACTTTCCATTGAACTTAGCTATTTCAATATTGACTATTTGAGGTGAACTAAATGGAATGACCAACATTTTTGAATAATCATCATTGATAATAATATTTGGTGGATTATACTTTTCAACCTAAAATTGATCATGGAAAAATTTACATCCTTTTTTAATCACAAATTGATATGAATCAATGGAAGATGCAATTTGAGACTCTTTCAAATCATTTCTTGATTTATCCATGGATAATTGATGAGAATAAGAATTAATATGTTCATGGGTAGAATTATTTTCCTCTTTATATTCTATTTGGTAATCTCTTTGTACCTGATTATATAATGTTAAATTCTCTCCATGGTAATATGGAACATGCAATTGCACAACATTAGGATAAAAAATATCAGGGTACAAGGAATAATATGTAGAAGAATTGAGGAGACGAAATGCATCTCTTGAAATGATAGGTATATGCGTTTTGAAATCTGGTTTTGTCCCCTCTCCTTGTATAAACCGATCAATCTCTGTTGTATTATCTTTTAAAGAGTACGAGATAGATTTTAAGAGATAATTTGGTTGATTGTGTAAGGGAAAATTTGAGAGAAAATCACTTGAGATAGAAGATTGCCTAATGAATTTGTGTCCCACTGATTGATCATGGATTTGTTCAACTAAATTAGGGGAAGATTTATCATCCACATGATAATCAACTTCACATTCGACCTCTTTTACTTTAGAAACAGTTATAAAATCTATGAGAGTGTGACAACTGTCATATTTTAAAGTCAAGGTTCCTTCTTTGACAAGAGGAGACATCATTGACAAAGAATGATTAGCAGTGACAATTGCATTTTGTAAAAGATGATGTTGCTCATGGTTTGCCAAAATGAAAGAAGTTGACAAAAATTGTGGTGCTTCAAAATCTTCAAGATCAACATCAAAATTTGAACCATCTTGAGATTGAGTGTTAGTGCTCAATTCAGATTGGTTAACAATTAATTGATCTTGCTTGTCTGAGAGAGAAACGATATATTCAAACCATTCATTAATAAGCAACATTTATTTCAAATGGAATCTAGTACAAACATGAATGAACCTCATTGCAAAATCATTGAATGATTCACCATTTTCTTTCCTTAAGTGACTTAATTCTTCACTTCATTCATTGTAATCATAGTTGTTAAAATCTTATAAAAACTCAAGTACAAACTCAGATAAAGAATGAATAGAATTATCCCAAAAATATTCAAACCAATATTTAACCCGACCTCAGAAGGTGAGAGCGAACAATCTGCATGTAACATTAGGATCAATGATCTTATGTCTTAAACATTTATATAAAAAAATTAGAAATATGGTCTACTGCATATGTGTTCCCTTCACCATCAAAGGTGAGTTCTGAAAAGAGATCAGTTGTCTTGTTGGAAACAACTGGTAATGAGACATTAAAAGCATGTTCCAACACAGTGATTTGGGCAGGAGCCATGAAAAATTAAGAATTTGAAGAGATTGACTCCAAATAGTTATCTTGTCATCTAACCTGCCTTGTAGTGCATTATAAGATGACATAGAAGAAGTATTTATAAATCTGAAATTATGAAAGGTTGAGGGGTGAAACATTTAATCATTAAATTTACCTATGGCCCTCCCTCTAGTGCCATTTTTACCTGGAACAGTTTATGGGAAAATGATTTGTAGAACTTTATGGAACATCTTATAACAATTTGGCTTTAGACCTATGTGAAGGTTGTCTCATTGATATTATGTCTCTCTTATCTTGGAATTGTAATGTGTTATGTAACTTTAGTCTGTATGACATATGATATTCCATTTTAAATTGATATTTTAAATGTTGTCTTTAATTTACTGTTCCATATGTGATAAATGTGATTATCAGTCTCAATTTTGATATCAAGGTTTTCTTTGATGTTTTAATTTATACATAAATATGAATTTTTTACACAAAGATTTCTCTGATTGTAATCATTCGTAATCATAAGACTACGGGATCACATGTGTTCAATATTCTGTTATTAAACCATGGCTGCCAGTACATATCTTGAATTTATTCAAGAAATGTTTTGCCATAATCCTACTGCAGATTTCTTTCAGAAGGCGAGGTAGCTGGATTCTTTTGTTCACATAGAGGCTCAGACACAATTAACAAACTAATAACAGGTTAGCTTCTCCTGCTTCTAATTTTTCGTCATTTTATTTACTAATGGAACAAGATAGTCCTTTGATTGTCTTTTGACCTTCGAACTATCCTATTTCTAATCATTCTTTACTCATGATTCTTAGATAGATAATTATAAATAAAAATATAAATAAATATGTGCTTTCTTTATCTGCGTTCGAGAATGATTATAAAACATTAATTTTACAAGTTTTCACAAAAAATTATAACCTGTAATTATGATGTTTATAAATGACATATCTATATTTATCTTTTTGTTGTAATATATTTGTAAATATTTAGATGAGAGTACATATTATATCTATTATAGTTTTTTAACATTAGTTAGTTTATTTTCTTCTTTATTTTAGGACCTTAGATTGGCTAATGGAGACATTAAACCTGTCAAAAAAGGTTACACCAAATGCCTTTGGTTATTTAGACAACCTTAGACCGAACTTGTCCTTCCAGTTGACGACCAGTCACTTATGCCCGTCAACAAATGGTGCTAAAAGGAGGGAATACAACCACTCACAACTGAATTGTTTATTTTCAAAAATTAATGAAGTTTTTCTTTCTTTACAAAATAAATAGGAAAGAGATACTAATCATCTAAATTGAACATGTTCCATCTCAGAAAATCAGCATCAAGTTCTACCATGTCCTGAAAACGAAATAGGAACAACTAATTACTAATTTTTAATTTAAAAGAGACTTGAATTCAAACTAATTTTTAGAAAAAGATAAGTTATAGGTTTTTGTAGCTAGTCTAAAATAGTAAAAATACAAATAGAAAATTAAAATCTATCTATTTTATTTTTCCAACCGAATCAAATAAAAAAAGAATCAAAAAATACTTTTACCATTTCATAGATTAGACAAAGAAGCATATGAATTTATGAAGGTGTTAAAATTAGTTTTTAGCAAACACATTATCAGCCTTCTCAATTTGTTTGCCAAATTAAAACCGAATTACCCTGTCCCTCATGCTTGCGGTTTTTATTCACAATTGATTTGTTAATGAAACCATGATTTGGCTCATTAATAGGAAGGTTTTTATCCTTTAATACATCTAAGACTTCCTCCAATGATTTTCTGGACATGAAATCAGACTGTTGATTTCTCCCAATGGGTTTCGAACTGCAACAAAGAGTAGATATGTGATAGCATAGTCTTTTTGTGGATGAACACACAGTTTTTCGACAGTAGGGTTAGACATGCAAGAGATGGATTTTTTATTGAGATGGAGAGGCAATTCTACTGCAGTCTCATAAACAAAATAAGAGAATATATAACTTGGAACGTAACAAAATCAATAACAGGATTGGATCTCTGAGCAAAACTAACAAAAATGCTTACCTCAACCGCAAAGAAATTCTTAGATTTTTCCCTCCAAAGAACGAGATATATCTCTAAAACTGTATCGTTTTTGAAGAACATGCCCACAAAGAAGGTAAATGACCTCATTTCCTAAATGGGTTTTGGCTAATTCATAATGGTTTTCTCAGAAATGCTCCCGCAAAAATGTGTCTCTTGCAGGCAATTACGAGTTTTTAAAACAAAAAAGAACTCAAAATCATTTGGTTGGATTCACATCACAGGTGCCAGAATGAAACAAGGATAATTCAAAATAGTTTTAGGTTTGAATAGTAGGAGCAATAGGATCATATCTGAATGGATAAAGGGCAACAAACCATAAAGAATCCCCTGTGTTATTATAGCATGAACATCAAGGGTTTGGTCATGAAGCTTTACCATTCCTGGTAATGAAAACCCGACAAACAAAATCAAAAACCTATACCCATAATGAAAGGATCATTAAATAACTATGCCAGCAAGGTGAATTAAGTACAAAGTACAACAGTTGCACATTAATTCTCATGACTACTAGCACGACCATTGTTTTTGCAAAGGGTAAAAATATACCAAAACAAAAATCCTCATAATTCAAATGCAAACCATATAAGCATATGAAAATTATATCAATACTCAAAACATCCCAAATATAAGTCATTCAAGTGTTGGATTTAAATTGGATATAAGCATGATAACTCTTAAAAGAAAACCTTGTATAGAAAATATAATACCAAGTTAGGTTTTCATGTTTGATTCATGCTTTCAGTCATGAATCAACCATGAAAACAAAACGAAAATGCAAACTTAAAGAATTAATGAATGTCTTTTCTACTCCAGCAATCGTCTCAGAATGATAATGTTTACAAGAATGAGGTGAAGGAAGCTATAGAGAATGTAATTTCCTGTTCACATAATGAAATCATGTGGGGCTACCAGCAATGGCAACTTACTAGGCGAAGCAGTTATCTCTACATCCCCAAAATTTCATGTTAGGATGAATCAAAAAAATGAAGATTTAAGAAGCAACTGACAACACATCAAGCATGAAAAACTCAGGGGATAACATAGTTCAACATCAGATGTGTTTCTGTCAAAAATGTAATATGGTATCAGATCTAGATTTTGAGAGGAACGATGTTTATACAACTGACTCCGATATTGTTGACATAGCCACTGCTGCTAGTAGGTGTCCATAGCGTTGGTAGGGATGTCATTTAACCCACTCTAACACCTCTATCCTGTCCAAAATTTGTCCATTCATGATGAAGAGCATCTTTATTCATAGATTAATTTTAAAGGGCATACCTGATAATTTTCTTGATTCCGGCATTGCTTCGCTGCTAGCAGGCCTATTCAGTACCCTGACGAAGTTGCCTTGGTATCATGGATGCATTTACCCACTGCCAGCAGACCTGTTCAGTGTCTCAGTGGGTTTACAAACACTTCCCACACTCAACTCTCTAGAATTAATTTACAAATTTGCAGAAACTTTATGATATTCAAGAGAGCGGGGTGATACTGAAAACTTTAGATTTTATCAAACATAAATTGTTCTTATATAATTCATCTATTTTCATGCTGAAAACTTCATATTTTATCAAAAAGAAAATCTTGTATAGAAAACTTCAGATTTTATCAAAAATAAAACATTGTATAGAAAATATAATACCAAGTTAGGTTTTCATGTTTGATTCATGCTTTCAGTCATGAATCAACCATGAAAACAAAACAAAAATGAAAACTTAAAGAATTAATGAATGTCTTTTCTACTCCGACAATCTTCTCAAAATGATAATGTTTATAAGAATGAGGTGAAGGAAGCTATGGAGAATGTAATTTCTTGTTCACATAACAAAATCGTGTGGGGATGCCAACACACACATCCTCTGAAACTCTTATCGGCTTCATCTCACACACCCCAGATCATAACAGTTGCGCAGATGTGACACAATAATTCTTCAAAAAATCTCATCGTAAGGCATTCAATGTTCCCTGGCATGTTTTGGCTCACTGTCTTGCTCCATTATAAATTCTAGATGTTCTATATGTATTCTACCCACTAACTAAGCTTATGCACCATTGTTGGCTCATCTCGTGAGCCCAATTTGATCAAAATATTTTCTTTGGGCCTTTGTCAAGTCATCCATGCATAAGGTAGATACATTGTCGTACCATGGGAACTCCCCAAAATGAAATACAGGGCCTGTGAGGTAGCCGAATTTCCATGCTTGAGACACAAAATGTCTGGGACTCGTTCTTATTTGCAACGGGTGTTCCCTAGGCTTCAAAGGAATATTCCTACCTTCACGTGGAAATGATGGTGTCGCCCCATGTGGAGGTTGAAGTGGAAGAAGTTACGTTGAAAGGGCACAAGTTGGAAGCCACGCTTCCTCAACAACAAATACCACAGAGAAGAGGAAGCCCTAGGAAGAGTAAGAAAGTAGGAGGGGAAAGCCAAATACTGATTGAGTCATGCGCAAAATCATCCGTTGAGGAGTTCCTAAAGCATGCTATCTGGCTAGAGCCTATCAAAACTACCAGTCGAGGAAGCCAGAGCCAAACGTGAAGGACAGAAGCCTCGAGCTCTAACATTTGTGGACCTAATCAGCAACTGGAGAAGGAACAACTTGCCATAGCTGAACTTTACCAGGAAAATAGAGAGTTACGATGGCATTTGGCGACAAAGAACCTTGAAGTTCCAGCACCAAAGGGTCATGAAGGGAATGCAACCTAGCTCAAGAGGCAACTTCAGGAAGCACAAGATACGATCGTGTAGCTACACGAAGCGCAAAGGGTGTCATGAAAACACCTTAGGGAGCACGAAACAGTCGGGGAGAAAGTTCGCATGAAGAAGAGGTATGATTGGCGAACTCCATTTTGTATTCTTAGACATGACACAAAATTTTGATAGTTTTCCCTTTTCTTATGAAAAAATTTCACGTTCTCAATGTAACCGGGGTGGTTGGCCAAAAGGTGTAGGTAGTGTCTATTGTATGTAACCTGAGCCTGATTGAAATCTAATATAGAAAGTATCAAAATTTTGATGAAAGGATTCTGGTCATAGCTGTTGAATGCATTGTTTTTCCTCTTTGTGTGTGAATCTATTGTATTCTTTGTCTGAGCTTCTTGTAAGTTAGCCCCGATTTTTTACTTAGTGTTTCTCCGAGCTGTTTTGTATTTTTATTTATATCCTTTTGCAAAACATCCGGCACTGATCAACTTCATCGTATGATGTTGACATGGCACCAATGGCTTGGGATACATGGTACTGAAGACTGGGAACTCATCTTTTGGGTAATAGTCGAACTCAGGAATTTGTTCAAGTTGAGCGCTCCATGCTTAACTTGGGATTGCCAAGGCCAAAAAAGTATGAGGGATCAGCCTTCAAAAATAAAACTAATGCATATCTTCTTTGTGGGTTATCGTCCTTGAAAACCCTCGATGCCAAAAACATTTTAGAAGTCGACGATCAACGATATCGTTCCTTTATTCATGCAACGTCTACTCTTTTCGCTCCTTACCGACGCTGAAGGAAATCGGTTGTCGAAGATATCCTTGCATGATGCTTGTCACGAAAGAGAAAATTCCGCTTGTCGATACTGACAAATATTGAAACTCGATGACCTTGGTTCTCTTGAGTGAATTCTTTTCATCTCTAATTCTTTCCGATGCTGAATTTCTTAAGCGCACCACGGAAAAATTTTGACTGTTGATTCTTTAATTTAAATGTTAGTCTTTTAAGTTATGGTTTTTTCACATGTTCAAGCAAACTTTGAAAGACTTAAATGATATTCTAAATGGTAACCATGTGAAACATTTTCCACAATGAAGACGAATCAATCAGTGCAAAAAATCGAGTGGTACCCGAAAAGTAAAATTGTACATAGACTTTTTTAGGGTGTGTCGAGTGCTCAAGAGGAAGCTGAATGTAGGACCTAATCACCTGTCAATGGTAATGAATGGAGAAGAACCTACCAATTTGTAAGACAACTTCCCTGTTGCACAGTTATTTTCAATCCAAATAGATGATGAATATTTCTCTGATATTATTGAATACTTGAGTACATGGATAGCACCCCAAGAGTTTAACACTGCATAAAAGAAAATTTTGGTAGTCAAAACTATAGACTATCATCTGATTGTATGAAACTTATATAAAATTGGAGAAGATAACATTTTGAGAAGATGTGTACTAGAACATGAAAGACATATAATTTTGGTAGAAGCTCATGAGAGAATAGCTAGAGGACACTATGTAGAAAAATATACCATGTAGAAGGTATTGCGTGTAAGACTATGGTGGCCAACAATTCACAGAGATGCTAAGGAATATTTCCAAAGATGTGATGTATGTCATAGGGTTGGTAAACCTAATAGAAGGGATGATATGCCCCTAAGACCATAAGTAATTTTGCAGGTATTTGAAAAATGGGAAATAGACTTTGTGGGACCAATTAATCCACCAACAAAAAGGTCAGGAGAAAGATATATCATCACTGCAATAGAATACTTAACAAGGTGGGCAGAAGAAATACCAGTAAAAGACTACAGTGTAGAGACAACAACACATTTCTTGTTTGAGCAAGTAATCACTAGATTTGGTTGTCCAAGGATTTTGATAAGTGACCAAGGAACTCACTTTATCAACAACACTATCAAGGCTATGAATGAGGAGTTCTAAGTCTATCATCAAAAGATTAAACCATACCATCCTCAATCAAATGGAACGGTAGAAGCCTTCAATAAGATTCTAGAGAATGCTTTAATAAATATCTACAATGCCAACAGGGATGATTGGGATTTGAAAATACCTGCAGTACTATGGGCATACAAGACTACATGTAAGAAGCTGACAGGAAAAGCACCATTCAAGTTGGTGTATGGGCAAGAAGCAGTGGTACCATTGGAATTCCTGGTAACTAGTTTGCACATAGCAGCAATCACCAACATGACAGAAAGAGGTGCAGTAAAGGAAAGGATAAATCAACTAATGAAGATGGAAGAGGATAGGATTCTGTAAATATTTCATCAAAATGTATAGAAAGCAAGAGACAAAGCTTGGCATGACAGGTATCAAGAGGAAGAGTTTCAAGGAAGGAGACCTAGTCTTGCTCTATGACAATAAAGTTTTGAAACATCCTAGTAAATTCATAATGCATTGGCTAGGGCCCTATGAAGTAAATACCATTACAGATGGAGGACATGTACAACTAAAGGATCTCACAGGAGTAGAGCTGAAAGGATTGATCAATGGGAGTTGACTGAAAATGTATAGGGACAATCGACCTCCTAGCACTTAAAAGTTACAGTGCAGTAAGAAAACGTGTACATATTGTATATAGTAGATGTTAGAAGAAAAAGACAAAAATTCATAAAAAGAAGAAATGTAACAAAAAGTCAAAAAGATAGGATCAGATTAGAAGTTCTGATGTAATAGAATTATTAGCACTAATAGTGCTCCGTAGAAAAAACAGTGTTGAAGACACTGCATGCTAGAAAATAATCGGTAGACATAAGAAGTGGAGCGCACAGAGAAAACATGAAAAAGTGACAATTATCAATGTGAAACAACTGTCAATACACTATCCCATTATAAAGTTGGAAAAATGGGGGAAATTTGGTCATTTGTGTTTTTTCACTAAGGAGAAGAACAAAGAGCAAGAGTTGAGAGCGAGAGAGGGCGAGGTTATAGAAACAAGTGGATATTTGGGGTCAATAGTTCAAATTTTAGCAGGATGTCACCATCGAGAGTTGGAGCGTTGAGTAGGTTCGGGAAGAACACGAGGAGTAATGCTCAGGTGACACAAACAAGGATGCAAGAGATGACTACATTCATGGAAGTGGATTATATTTACATGCCGGATTATGAGAAGACTACCACACATGCAGAGGAGGAACAAAACCCAGCACACAAGGCCATCCAACCAAAGGAGGACACAAAGAGGAAATAATCTGACACATCCAGAGGAAAAGGGCCGCAACAGGGAGAACATGCCATAGATTCAGTGCAACAGGGACTAGATCCAGAAGAAGAGCATGAAACAGAGCACCACGGCATACCAGAGGTTAGGGTGTTGTCCCCGCAAGGGAATAAGAAGGAACGAGATAAGAGAAGTACATGAGGAATATCACGCATATGGGTGGAATTGACAATCATGATGCCAAAAATCCCCAAGGGACTGAGGGATGATGATGAGATGATGGGAGGAGTATATATCATCAAATATTCTGATCACGATGTAGTAGATGCAATAAAACTCCCATATTTGGTGCCACAAAACTATTTGGAGAGCAGGGGAGAAGGACCATCTGGCGCGCCACTGTTTGAGCCTGCGTAGTGGATCCTAGGGCTTTACAACATGAGAATAATGAATTTACTAGATATATCACACTTCGGGCATGGTAAACACATCAATGGATGTGTGAAGAAACTCCTAGCAAGGGTGCATGGAGGAATTCTATGGATGGATAGGCCAGTGCCTATCAACGTTGATTGATCGCAGCAATCATGGGGCTACCAATGGAAGGGGAGAAGCCAAATAAGTACTAAGAGAACAAAATGAAATTGAAATCCATATTCGATGAAATCAAGGAAAAGTATGGCGCAAAGAGAGGTAACGTGGGAATTAGGATCAGTGACATCAATGATCCTGTAACAAGATTTGCAACAAGGTTGTTAGGTTTCAAATTAATGTGCAAGTGAAAAAAGGAGGAAGTAACAGTAGGAGTGGTAGTAGCTGCACCACAGTGCATGAAGGGGAAATCGATGATCTGGGCCCCTTATCTACTTAAATTTTTCTTGGAGGATTGCAAGGAAATGCAATATTGGGGCTCTGAGTTCCACTATTTGTGGTTACTCGTCCTCATTGCATTGGTAGGATGGAAAGAACCAACATACAATATGTTTCTACAGAGGACAGGAAAGTGTGGCGCAACCTGCTACACGTTGCTTCGAAGCAAAATAGACCCAAAGGAAAATAAAATAAATAGTGACATATTCGTTATGTACTTGATGGAGATCGAGAACTAGCTAGAAAACACATGGAGGATTTCCCTAGAAACTGTCCAGGATTTTGGATAGATAGAAAATTTCCAAGCATCATGCCACAGCATGTGGCTATAGGAAAAGAGGGATCCAACTAAAGAGTGGCTACAATTGAGTTACTATACGATGACACAAGACATCTAGATGGAGTTCAAGGAGTGGCATGAGGAGTGGAAAGTGCCAATGATCCCAAAAACAACACCAAAAGTACAAACTCATATGCAAGGTAGAACAGTCCCTGCACAATAGACATGCATGAATGACGCTAGTAAGAAGAAGAATATGACACAAGTTCCAATGGGGACAATAAACCCCATTCAAAAGAAAAGTAGGACACAAAATAAATCATAGCGTGATTCTACATGAGATCCACCGTGCACAGAGAAGGAACCAAGGGAAACAACATAATAGGTGAGCGCAGAAGAGGTATAGACAAAAACACAAGATATACTTGTGGGGTAAGACATTGGGCTGGAGATAGGCATGGATACACATATTCCTGAGGCATCTGAGCCATCATATTCCCACATAAAGAAGATAGAGGAGAAAGCAAGTGGCTCCAGGAAGAAGGTGGAGGTCCACAGAAAACCATAGGAAACATCATTGACAGTTGTGATGTGGAGCTGATAGACACTACAATTGAAGATTGACTGTCAGATTTATGGGAAAATTATGAGAACCACAGGGCTTCGATTATGGAGAAAATACAGGAAGTGAAAACTACGCTGGAGCAGTTGAAGATCAGGGCAAAGCAACAACAGAAAGACAAACCAGTGAAGGCCAGGGAAGGAGTCCCTACTAAAGAAACAATGTATATCATAGCGCATGGGAGCTCCAAATTTATAATAACACTTGAGATGTTGTTTATTGATGAGGATACAACACAAAATCCCCTAAAAGACATTGAGACATTGGAATTGGCATTTCCCAAGATTCCAAAAAAGGCGCTCTATAAATTACAGGTTATCATCATGCAGGAAATCCAGTCTAGGGAAAGGATTGATGCGACGAACTTACAATTGGCGTAGGAAGAAAACACCGCACTGAAGGAGGAAGTTATCCTAGAAGGGAAGGTGAAGAAGTTATCATAGAAAAAATTCGACAAGATGGAGAAACAAATAAATGTAGTATTTCAATCCATTTCAGACAATGCATAATCAAATAAAGCATCTTTGGAAGAGAATATAAGGAAAATAGTGCAGGCTATGGAGCAGTATAAGGACCAAATCAAGGAGATGGAAGAATGTGCAGTACCTACTACTCCTCCGTAAGTCAGAGCACAAAGAGAGCAGGAAAAAACAACATCCGCAAAGAACATCGTGCAAAATATACATAGAATGACAAAGATGTTGGAAAAGAGTGCCCAACTATGGACGCAACTCTTAGAGGATGGGATCCTACAAGAAATGCAAGGGAAGGAAGAAAAATTTCATGCAACAATGGAAGAGGCAAAGTAGCTATACAAGACATTGTCACTACATAATAAGATCAAGACTACCGCAGAAATGAAGAGCCTACAGGCAGAGGAAAAAGAGGTGCAAGCACAGAAGATGGCAAGACATGATCAATTGGAGCCCTCGTAGGAGAAGGTGTAGCAGATGGTCATGGAAATTGACGTAGTGAAATTGTGCATAGAGTATATAGTCTTGGAGGGGGGAGAGATATTAATACCTCCAGTCACCACACATGTGGTAGAGGCCATGACAGAGAAGAGCAACCAAGCTCAGGAGCAATGCCAACGGATAACAGTGATGTATGAAACATTGGCACAGGAAGTGAAAGATGTTGGAGCCCGTGAGTGACTCGAGATGAGTCACGATGTCAGTGTTGGGGGCATATTGGTGTAGGCCAATTTTGGGAAAAATCAAAGAAGTTTTGAAGGAATAAAAGCAGTGCCGGAAAAGAGGGGAGCGCGCCAGAAATAAAGGAAAAGCGGTGTTGGAAAAAGAGGAAAAGAAACACGTGCAAGGAAAGCATGCAAGGCATGCATGCAAGAAAACCTAACCACATTAGGGTTAGATTTTTTGTAGGATATTGTAATGGCCGATGAGCTAAAAGCTAATATACATAAGTACCTAGGAGGTCTAGGTTGGGGGTTGGTGTTTTTGGTAGTTTTTTTAGTTGTTAAGTTTCGGTCTGTTTAGTCAAGGAAATTATTGTAAGAGCGTTGATGGGTGTTCTATATGCACTAAAAACCCTCAATTAAATTGTCAACCTGGGGTAAGTAAACTTAGAGTTGTAGCAAAATATATGCCAAAGGTAGAAGGGATAGTAGGAGTATAGTCTAACTAAGGAAGGTAGCTATCTAAGGCTAATCTACTCAAGCAAACATATCTAAGGAGAAAACCCTACTAAGCAACTTTAAACTAGGTAACCTAGGTACTTTTGGGCCAAGGATCAATGGACAGTTCTAAGAAAACAAGTGAAAACCCTATTTCAAGCAAACTAGTTCATAACAATAAACAATAAACAACTATTTAAACATAACAATAAGAAAACAACCAAAGAAAACTTATTTTAACTTGCCAACCTATATTCAATGAGAAACTACCCTATGAAAGCAAGTAAATAGACAAGAAAGCAACTATTCTACTAAAGCAAGCAAACAAGTAAGCAAAGACAACTAACTAACCTATTAAAGCAAGTAGACAAGTAAGCAAAACAACTAGCTAACCTATTAAATAAAATAGACAACGAACTACTCTAAGATAACTTCTACTATGCGTAATCAAATTAAAACTTCTCATTGAACAACTATCTAGCCTAAGAGGCAAGTGGACTATACTCTTAAAACTTCAAAGCTATTTCTAATTGATGAAAGGAAATCTATTTTATTGAAAGAAAGAAGAACTAACAACTAACCTTTAATCTATGATAAGCAAACTATTCTCTAACCTATCAAAGCAAAAGACTATCTATCCTACAACAACAATTAAACTATCTTTTAAACTATGAAAGAAAGAAACTATCTCTTCTGATCTACAAAAGCAAGAAACTATCTTTTCTGGTCTATGAAAACAGGAAACTAGTCTTTTAACCAATTCAAATATAATGTTGGTGGTTGTGTGAATGTCTCTGGTGTTGTATGATATCTCGATGGCACTTGACAACAAAGGATAATTCAAGTGGTATAAGCTCAACACTAATCTTAATAGAAAAGTGAAAGGTATGGATTAAACAATCCAATGAGAATTTAACCATGACAAAAGCAATCGTCAATTACCCTGCATATTCATTTATTAACCATCAACAATATAACGAGACCATCATTTTACTTCTATACTATGTAAGAAAAATTCATACTTAAACTCAACTATTAACTAAGAAATACAATTGCAATTTAACTCTAGGAAAGAAATTACATAAATGAAACTATGTTATATCTATTCTAACAATTCAAACTGTAATAAGAAAATGACATTAAAAAGTAAACTACCAAATGTATTAGCCAATAACTAAGTAAGCAAGATCTATATAAAACTGAAATAAGCAATCTATCATTAAAAACTGAAATTAACTCTATCCATCCATCAAATCCTTGTCAAAGAAAATCCAAACTAAAACTGTGTTCTATTATATTTAAAACTCTATTTTAAATTTAATTCTAAAATCATAAATAAGAGCATAATCTAATATCTAATTGCACATGGAGTTAGTCTAGAGATTTGCAAACCCATTCCTAACTATAAGATCAATGCATGCTAACACAATTCATCATACTAACATGCAAAAGAGAATCAAAGCAATTAAATTATAACAGCAAACTAATTAACACAATAAAAATGCATGTACAGGAAATAAAGAAAACAACTAATATATAAAATGAAAAAACAAACTAAATAATAGTTACTAGACTGTTGGTGGCCCCCCAACAATTTTTGGTCACTTCCTAAAAGAACACCATGAACTCAACAATTCGAATTCACCATGAAAACTCAAAAACGCAGTTCTTGTATAATCTGGCAATGTAAAATAGAAAAATAGAGTAAAATTGTATTTTTATCTATCACACAGATGCTTCTACTACTTCACTTATGTCTAACCACCACAGTGGTATTTATAATGTTTACAGACCAAGTGGTCAACCACAGGAGGGTTGAACCACTTCTAAATTCGACAATTTTCATTAAATGATGCCCTAACTGTTAAAACATAGTGAGCCAATAATCGCCCTCTTGAACAACTAAAAATGAGTTGTCGGAAGTTCAGTAGGTGGAGGGGGCAAGCATGAACAAAACCCATGTTCTCGATTGTCCCATCACTGGCCACCAATACCATAACCGCCAAGTTTCCCTCTGTTTTTGTGCAATACGCAGTGTTGGATGCAGTGCCAGATCGGGTACCAGAACGAGTGTTGGAAGGAATGTCAGAAGCATAAACATGGTGCGTTTTCACCCTGTAACACCAAAAATGGTGAAACAGATCCTTGGAAGTGTAATAACATGATGAATTATACTCAATGTAATCATTAAACATGAATCATACATACCTAGTGTCGATCATACCATTTTGGCATAAAATTCTTCAAAAAGCTCCTTCAAAACGTGAAAAATGAATATGTACATTCGGCAAAAAAGTGTCTAATAACTATCATAAATTGATCATATCTTGGGCCCAACATTACCCCCACACTTACGATTTTTCAAGTCCCACTGCAAACAAAAAGAATTTACCCCTCGTGACTATGCTTGCTGAGGAGGATCAGCTTTGGAAGCTTCTCCTTCTTGTTGTGAAGACTTAGCCTTGTGCCTCTTGTGTTTCTTCAGTTGTGCTCTGAGGCTTTGGTTAGATTTGGTCATCTCATCGACCAACCATTGAAGGGAGTTAACTTTTTCCTAAAGGACTGCATTATCATGGTGAAGTTGTGTGTCTATTGTCTTCCTCTCTTCCAATTGTTAGAGAAGATGATGGTTTTATTTTTGTAGCTTCTCTATGGTTGGGGAAGAATCAGTGATCTCTGAGGAAGGCTCACATCCTTTGAGGGATGTGGACAATCTAGAGTAGGCATGGGTGAAGTAGGAGTGATGGGGGATTGGTAAGGAGAGGTAGGCTCTGATTTTGTCTTCCTTAGTGGCTCTAATCCATCCATAGAAACTTCCCTAGGTCTCTTGTGAGGGCTCTCAAGATTGGAGGAAACTTGGATATGATCCGAAGTAGGCATGGGTTTTGCATAAGGTTTGGTTCTTGTAATTTGGGTATTCTTTCGAAAGGGTCGTTTACATAATCGATTGGCTCCCCTCCTATTTGTGGGAATAATGGGAAAGTCTTGATGAATTACTTCTTGGGGCTTCTTAGGTGTAGGATCAATAGAGAGTGAAGGCATTGGGGGGTTAACAATAGGCTTCTTTTGGTCTTTGTTCTAGGTCTTTTTACCCGATGAAGAAGTAGGGATATCAACAAGATTTTTGTATTGTTTCAGAAAAGAGAGGGTTTGTGCAAGGGGGTTTGGAGTTCTTGGAGAGTGAGGTTTGGATGGAGAGATAGTTTTTAGGCTAAGTGTATTTTTGTTGGTCTTAACTGTCAAGTGAGGGTTTGCAAATTGGTAGATAAAGGCATCCTAAGTTTTCCCCTGTTTCTCTAGTTTGGCTAGAACAAGGAGTTTGATCAAGCCATGGTGAAAGAGACTGTTGTGGGGGTTAGTCACATTCTTCCTCACTTGAGAGGACATCTTCTCCAACCTTTTGAGAAAATAGAAGGGGAATTTCAAAGGTTTGTTGAATAGAAAATGAGCCAACAATCTGAAATCACAATCTTTGAAGGTGGAGTATCTACCTTCACATGTAATTAAATTTGTGATGACGATGAGGGGGTTAATCAATTCCACCTTTATCCACTCCGTGGCATACCCTTTTTCTCCTTAAATGCTCTCGAATTCGAGCTTAAACACCCTGCTATAACTTGAGCGCGACAATTGGTGGTTTTTGAACCATCTATTTCCCATTCTTGGGAGCTTTGTGGCTACAGCAATGGACTCTTCTGAGACTTCAAAGGACAAATACCCTACATGTGTTGTCTTCCCATTGAAACTGAAGGCAAATTGCATGGAGAGGCCATCATCGTGGCCTTGTAAGCTAGAGAAAATGGCCCCTAGCCTGCACACAAAAACACTTCTCTGCATTGTGAAAATTCAGGAATGGAAAAAAAATACGCATAGGAAGAGGGATTGTACCTCCTGGGCATTGTGGCAGAGGAAAAATGCACCAGGAAAGGGTGTAATCGAGCTGAGATATGGCATGAATTGGGCATAGGCCGAACACGATTTGAATAGGGGACGAAATGGCAGAGGTTAGGCGCGATTCCTTAACGCAGGGCAGAGAAATTGGCAAGGGCGAATTGAGATAATGGTTACCTAGCCTGATTTTGAATGCACCTATAGTGGAGTAGGTTGCACACATGTGCACATAAGCTACCATGTGTGGAGAATTCAAATTTGACGGCTCATTTTTGGAGCAATGTAATGATGTGTGGTTAGATCAATTTCCAAGTCTTTTGACTTGGACATTTGATCATAAACATATGAAGCATCTACAATCAATGTCTGCAACCAATTCAGTTGAATGTAATTGAGTTCTAGTTACTTGGAATCTAGGATGGTTACTAGTCTCTAATTCACATGGTACTTCGTTCGGAACCTCATACGGGATCTCATACAACACCTCATATGGTACTTCATCCGGTACCTCTGTGTTAAGTACATTTTCACTTCTTATAATGGATAGCCTGCAAATTTGAAGTGTTTTTGACAATCACAGTGGTAAATGAGCAGAGGCAGAATGTTCCCTTGTTGTTGATTTTAATTTCATGCTCACTCAATCCTCTTGCATATGACATATAATTCCAAACCTACAATGAACAGGTTATAGCAAGTAAAAACATGTATTGTCAAACCTACAATGTACAACTTGTAATAAAAGATAAACCGATAAAATTAATCTGGTTTGTTAGGCATATCTTCGGTAATTTATAGCACACGGGAGTTTAGCACTTTTAAAAATAAAATGACTATTAATGTAATAACCTGTATCATGGTAATAATACAAAAATTCTTGCAAAGACTTATTTCTCTAGGCAATGATCATTTTTCAGCTCATGAACCCCTCCCCTACACCTAAGTATTGTGACACCTCACAATCAAAAGTATAGGAAACCAGTCAATATCCCCCAATAGCCAAAGATTTATAGTATGTCAAGTGTAGAAATAAATGTCACAGAATGGTCTGACGAGACCGTTAGAAGATGGCCCCACCTATAGGATAAGAGATCCTATATATAGATAAGAAGAGGTAGGCAAGAGAGTTTCAAGATAGTCTTAGAGTTATTTCCCAATGGAAAGTTTATGGAGTTCATTAACCTTAGCTTAACCACACATACTTCATGTCATCTTTGTCTGCAAGTAATGTCATACATCAGGACAAGTTTAAATTTATTATTTTTTTTTTCATATTACCATCCTCACTAGGTAGAATGCCCCGCTGCTAGCAAGCCTGTTCAGTACTCTGACGGGTTTACCTAGTCATACCACAGGTCGGTACCCACTACCAGTAGACCTGTTTAGTATCCTGGCGGGTTAGCCTCTTAAAACCTCAGAGACTGGCCCTCCATATTTTAAGATTTTAGTATAAGATTTCTTGTGCAAGAAGATGGGGGAACAGCTCTGAAAACAACTTTTTATTTCTTTTTTCAATTGGGATGGTATTTATGTTAGAGGATGACTTTTCGTTATATTACTTAGT
>SNQJ01S0031557.1:23061-44468 GCA_010110895.2 Picea sitchensis | reverse complement strand
GCGCAACAATACCAAGGTGAAATTCAAAATCAAAAGAAAAAAGGTTTGCTGGCTTGTCCAGCTGTACAATTCTCTTCCTCCACGCGCTGGTTCATATGATGAATTGCAAATGTTGCGGATGCTCCTGCATCATAGGGTCCTTGGAATCATTCCTGGTCTATCCTGGATGATTTTATCCTTGTAGTTTATTTCTGTGAGCTGGGCACAAATTAGAGAGAAGGAGGGCACACTGTCGAAAGTGGTTTTCAGTGTTTGGAGGCTCAAATATTCATATATTGGATTGAGACCTCATCATCTTGGTAGCAGTGGCCCAATCTATGATTTGGTAGAGTTTGGTGGCATTTGGAGGTTCTGAGAGAGGAGAACGTACCCTCTTTGACTTTATCAAACCAGGGAGGGCACAATCCAGTTTAGGGATTGCCTAGTTGGAGGAGCAACATTTCTCAGATTAGCTTGATATTGAATCTAAAGGTTTCTATCAGCCCGATCTACATTCTAGGTGAGTTTGGGAGGATTTGGAGGTTAGGAAAGGGTGTGCCGAAACTTGAGGGTTCGACAACATTCAGAGCAGGGCACAACTCAACCATTTGGGGAGACTTGGCAGTGCATTGACCATGTTCTTCTATCTTCAGTCAGATATACTTTTTGATGGCCTTTGGAGGCTTGGATCTCTTCTCTTACAGCCTTTGGGAGGCATTTATCTTTGTATAGTTTATCTTATTGTATCGGCTGACAACCCATTTTTTTATTATTGGGGCTTTCTTCCAGATTTGCAGATCTCTTGTAGATGAGGTCTCCTTACTAGCTAAATAAAGGTCAGATATGACATTGTCGATTCTCCAATGTGTTCTTTTATCTCTTGTCTTGTTTATGATTGTATGCTTCATATATATTGGTCTATCAACATTGAATAATCCCATGCACATATTTATGGATACACTTGCAAACACATGAACTAAACATAATGAACAGTAAACAATTAGTGTTCTGAGCAAAAAATGTGTCTAAGGAACATTATAGGTCATATGCTGAATTCCTCGTTAACCTGTGAGTTAGCCAAGGACCAAGTCTAGTCGTTGGATTTTTTGTGGATGGATTTCCACCATAGAATTAAGAAAGATGGAAGTTACAGGATATTGAAAAAATCAAGGAGAAGCATATTGAGTCGTACCCACGTGGAAGCCCCGTGGCCTCGACCAATGAATACCCAAGGAACTTGGGAGAGGTATATCTACCATATCTGAACTCGGTTATGAACATGGAGACTGTGGCTAGAAAGTTCTGGACGAGCAAAATGGGATAGACACCCCGAAAGGAGGTTTTGATTTCTTAAGAAGAACTAAATTTTGATGCCCCACCATGGGTGTGTTACAAATTGGTATCAGAGCATGGTTACAACACTTGGCCTACTTGGGCTCATGGATAAGTTGATTAAAAACCATGTTTAAAGGAAATCTAAAGGGTGATTCCCTACCTTACCTCTTTCCTAATGAGTTTGGTTAAACTATTAATAAAGAAAAGAATGAAAACTTTCTACTGTGTGTGTATTTAAGAAAAATGAACTATGTGTTATTCATGTACTAATAGAAAATTAGCTAACAACAAGTGTTTTGTCAGCACTCTAGCAGTCGGTGAATCATGGGAAACCACAAGCATAAAGGATGGTGACATGCCATGAATTGGGGGATAACTCCCACAATAGAGACAAAGATTCTGACAAGAGGAGGTTGGTGGAGACCCCTCCAGATCTAGCTGAAACTGTAAGGAGCCTTATGGCCTAATTATAGAGTTACAAGGCCGGCAATGAGAGATTGAAAAAGGAGCAAGGCAAATACTAAATAGAGATAATAGATATTTATTCTATCCCCTAATTAGAAAGAGATAGGGAGATAAGAAAGATTATCTTCCCTGAATAGAAATAAGAAATGGAGATCTCATTATTAATGAGATTATCCCATTCCTTATTTTCATTAATAACAGGAGATGGCACTAAAGCTGAGCAAAAACGAATAATAATAAGTTGTACCCATTCCGTAGTACTTGGTTTCTCCTAAGAGTGACCGAGTACGAAGGCATATATCATTCCTATTCATTCTTTTCCTTATAGATGAGATTATCCCACTTTCCTTATTCTAATTAATAATTAGGAGAGGTATATTAGTTATAGATGTTATTATTCCCTCCTTATTTTCTTAATAACTGGAGAGGACACTAAACAAACATAAATCAATGTAGTCTTGCTGTAGATCTTATCCGATATACAGAGGCAGCTGAAACATGGACATGAAACCATTCATGTGGACTGATGACATATGAAGATAAGTCAAAGTCCCCCTGAAATACAAAAACGTGGTCCCATAAGTGACCACACAGGTAGAAGTACCTCACGGAAGGCCCACCCTAGAGGCAAGGGATGCTCATTGAGAGAGTCCTCTGGAAAGGGAACTAAAACTTCGATGGATCTTCTAGTAGAAAAACGAGCTCACATTATCAGAAGAAAGGAAAGACGGGAAAGCATTCCAAAAGTCACGACCCTGAAAAGTTCAAGAAAGCCAAACCACCCTCTTTCAATTGAGAGATTGAGAAAGGGGAAGAGGAAGAAGCTTAGCTTCTTGGTTTAAAGAAGTACTTAAGAGTCCATGACTATTATGAAAACTTGAAGGATCGAATAGCCATGTTCAACCTGAATGGAAAGGCTTCCATTTGGTGGGAATACCTTAAGAATGTGAAAGGAATCGATGAAGAGGACTTATCATGGAAACAATTTGAGAAACACTTCAAGAAGAAGTATCTATCATAAAAATACTTTGATGGGAATACTAAGGAGTTCTATGAGCTTAAGCTAGGACAACTCATCATAGAGGAATAGGTCAATAAATTCCTTGAGCTGCTAAGGTATCTACCCTATATAAAATATGAAAAGGTAAAAGTGAAACGATTTATCAGTGGGTTACCTCACACCTACTGGAACAAGATTGAGTTTGACAAGAAAAAGACCTTAGAAGACACTATCGGGAATGAAAGGTATTGTTATGAACAATTTGGGCGTCAGACAGAACCTCGTGAGGACTGGAAGAAGAAGAGTAGTTCAGTATTCAAGAAGAAGGGGTTTAAATCCTCAATATTTAAGAACTATAGGAAGGATTTAGGGATGATCCTTCCTACCCGAAGTGTGTATCAGAAAAATTTACCCTCCTAGAGTGGAAATAAACCTTTTGGATCAATCCCAGGAAAGATTGATAACCCAAAGAGATAACCCTTGAAATGTTGGGGTTGAAGAGAAGAAAATCTGTTGAGGGATTGCCCACACAGACAATAGAACAATATGAGAGTCTACAATATCCAAGAAGCTACCACAATCAGTGATGTGGCTAGGAACATGCCACATATTTTTGTATCTTTGGATAATAAACAATCCAACCACCAAGCTTCAATGGTGGAGATGGAAGGTATGATAGCCAACCGTCTAGTTTCTATTTTAATTGACCCTGGTTCTAATTTGATTTATGTGGCCCCTCAGACTGTTGATAAGTGTAAACTGCAACTAGTTAGACATTTTAAGACATGGTTGGTACAACTAGCCACTAGAACCAAAAGAAAAGTAGCAGAGGTCATACCAACTTGCCAATTCATCATGGATGGAATTTCCACCCAAGCAACCCTTAAAATACTTCCCCTAGGATATTATGACTTGTTGATTGGCATGGACTGGTTGGTTTCTTATAAAAATAAGTTGGACCGTTACCATAAAACTTTAGAATGTGTAAATGAAGAAGGGATAAAGATAACCCTCCAAGGGATTTAGAAGCCTGTTTCAGTGAGACAAATATCAACCCTTCAAATGAAAAAGTATTGCAGAAAGGGATGTCCTCTATATGAACTACAAGTGTTGGAATCTGTTGAGGATGAAAAACCAAACCTAGAGGACCACCCCATATTAAGAGAGTATAGATACATGTTTCCAGAAGAGGTACCGGGTCTACCTCCGAGAAAAGACATTGACTTATCGATAGAACTTGCACAAGGAACAATGCCAGTGTCTAGGACACCCTATAGGATGAGTACACCCTAGCTAGTTGAGCTCAAGCTATAGATAAAGGAAATGATGGAAAAAGACAACATCCAGCCCAATGTGTCTCCATGGGGAGCACTACTCTTGTTTGTGAAGAAGAAATATGGCACACTCTGTATGTTCATAGATTACAACAAACTCAATATGACAACCATAAAGAACAAGTACCCCTTACCAAGAATCGATGACATGTTCGACCAATTAGGGGATGCTTCCATTTTCTCGAATATTGACTTAAGTTCTGGATACCATCAAGTCCGAATCAAGGATAAATCCATCCACAAAACAACCTTCAAGACCAGATATGGTCACTATGAATTTGTGGTGGTGCCATTTGGATTAACCAATGCCCCTGCCACTTTTATGTGCTTGATGAACAATGTACTCAATAAATTCATAGACATATTTGTATTGGTTTTCATTGATGATATCTTAATCTACTCCAAGGACAGAGAGGAGAATGAAGAACATCTTAGACTTGTACTTCAAGTACTAAGAGAGCATCAACTCTACGCTAAGTTTAACAGGTGTGATTTTTTCCAGAAGCAAGTACATTACTTGAGCCATGTTATTTCTGAAGAAGGGGTGGCAGTAGACCCTGAAAAGATCAGATCTATTATGGAATGGCCTACCCCTGTTGGGACAGGGGCAGAACCAAGGTTCAACACTTCAACAATGCACCAAAAAAACCCTAACTACCTTCCCTTTCGGCAACACCTGCGAAGTAGATGAAGTCTCACCCGAGGTAGAGGCAGGGGGGGTTGTAGGACTCAGGTGCCTACAACCTAGCTGGGACACAAATCTGTGATCACAATACTTAACAGAGCACTTAGCTGATAACATGCATCAATTTATGAGTCTCATTCACTTCACAGGATAAACCCTTATTACAGGACAACGCAATATTAAATAGATCTAACACTTCCAAGCATTTATCATAATCTTAGATCTAATGTTCCTTCACACAATAAAAACTAAGCATTCATATATCTATCTATCATACATAAAGAATAGTGCACTAAGAAAATATAAACACGATATCAGGAACACATTACACAAAGCACACCAACACAAGATATACGTGGTTCACCCTAGTGTGGGGCTACGTCCACCAATCTTATTGTCTTCTTATTAGTCTCTTCCAATCTTCTTACATGCATCGACCCAGAATGCCAACTCCGCATAGGATAGGAGATCTGCGCGCACCTCACCAGATCCTCCTTCCTTGAGTTAGGTCACAACAAAAAGCCTTACATATTTCTTGCACAAAGCCTCTTACAAAACACTTGCACTTAGCTCTGCAAGTCTTAACACACAGTATGCACAAAACCCAATAATTGTTCTTCACACTTAGCACTCTTTACATATTATAGCACAAACCTTCGAGCTCCAAGATATGAGCTATGAGCTATCTATTTATACATTACAAGAGGGGCCTAATCATGGGTGAACCCATGGGGCGACATCCCATACCCGTTACATAAACCCTAAAATCCCACAAAAAGGGCGAGATCTCGCGATCTCCGCTTCGCCTGGGCGCTCTGTCTTCGACCAGCCTGTCGAAGTCCAAAAAATAGTCAAACACGACCAAGGTTCTCCCAAAAATTGGTCGAGGTCCAATAAGCCCTCAACACTCACTTGTGACTCGTCCCGAGTCACTCTAATCTGGGCAATTCTGCTTCGAAGGCCTCAAGCTTAGCTCGAGCTGCCTCGACTTGTTGCTTCGCCAGAGCCTCCTGCTCAGTGAACTCCTGGATGACTTGCTCGATGTCATGCCCTTCCCAGTGTTTTTCCATTGTGGCGACCACTTGTTCCAACTATGATCCTTGTCCCTCAATCTCTTCAAAAAGGGTGCAGGCTTCGTCCTGCACCGACTGGAGTCATTGTGTCACCTCCATCACTCTGCTCTAGATGGCAGTGACTTGTTGCTGAACTAGGAGCTGCTCCTATGATCTCTTCATCTTCTCAACTACTGCAATCAACTTCAACTGTGCTTGCACTGTCGATGCATTTTTCTTTGCTTCTTGGAGCTGTGCCTCCAATCTCCTCATCTCTGGGTATTTTGTAAGGCGCTCATAGGTCTGCATGCTTCGGTTACTTAATTTCATGCATTCTGAAGCCAATGCCTTGATTCATTCGACTGCGCTCCTGGCAGTTTCTTCCCTCTAGTCTCGCACTTCCTGCGGAGTTCTTGACACTGCTTGTAGTTCTAGCTCTGCTACTCTTTCTTGAATCTGCTGAATGGCTTCAGTGAGCTTCCCCACTTGTATCTCAGTTGTCTCTTCTTCCATTGGAGCTAAGCCTGACATTGAGTGAAGTGCCCTATTCACTGCCTCCTTGACTGCAGTCTGCTCCGCGAGCAACTAGTCATTTTCTCCTTATATCTGCTCTCTGTCATCTTCAAACTTTGCTCTAAGGTCATCGTTCTCTTTCTGCGCAACCCAATGTTGTCTAGGGCTTCCTCCTTTGCTTGTTTCAAGGCCTTCGTGGCCTATTATTTTTCTTCCTGGACTTGACGAAGGCGAGCCTCTGTAGCATCTACTATCTTTCGCAATTCGGTGGACTCATCCCCCAATTATGCACCTTCTGATGACGATGGCGCAGTAGACACTGTGCAGATCGAATAGAGAGCTTGATGTACCCCCTTTAGCTCCACCTTGATTATGTCATACATCGTCTCCTGCTTTGCTTTGTTTCGCTGAAAAATATCCTCCGAAGCATCTGCTACAACTGTGATGATGAGGTCAATATCATCCACTGTGAGCACATTCTATGAATGAGGCTTATTGGCTCATGACTTCTTTCGTGTTGAGAATTTCGTCGGAGAAACCTTCCTTTTCTTTGATGTCTCAGCCTCTGTAAGGGGTTCCTTCGACGATGTTACTTCTCCCTTTTCTTGCTTGTCTTCCTCTTCCCCTTCCTCCTCTTGGTTTACTTCGTCACCTCCTCCTCCTTCAGGTGAATTAGGCGCAGTTCCTCCCATGCACTGTTTATCTCATACACTTCTTATTTTTTCTTCGTCTTCCTTGCACTACTTGGTCCATCATACTCTTCTCGGGTGACCAAAGGACTTCCGATGATTTCAAGGTTGGAGAGTTCTGCATCTCCAACCGGTACAAGGAATTCTGTAGGATATTGCTTGGTTATCTCCTCCATATCTTCCTCAGTCAATTTATAATATGACTGCATCTCCTCATTTCTTTCATCCCCACGGGCGGTGATATATATAAAGTAGCGGTCCATGTGGAACTTCACGAGTGGCCTAAACTGATGGAGTGTATTTGGCGTCATTCGGGGGAAAGATTCAATGGCCTGCGTGAGATGTAGGTAGTAGGTGTGGAAGACATCATTTGACTGCCACTACTTCACCATATCACTTGAATACCACAAGGTGGTGAACCTCACGACCAGTGGTTTTGATGGCTCGACTTAAGGGAATGTAGCTCCCTCTGGCATCTCCCAAGTGAAAAATGAAATAAGAATAAAAAACCAACTAAAGTGGAACTCATAGCCTTGGTAATGTGCTTCGTAACAATCCTTCTCCAACTCATTGGCGAGGTAGCTCACCTAGTTCATCTGCATCCCTTCCATGCACTTCTCTACGAGGTCGAATACAAACCCCATGACCTACATTGGTATGTTCTTCCTGACGATCTTTCCTGCTATCAACTGGCAATATAGGTGCACTGTGCCATCTTGGATGGATGCTATCTTGTAGCCTCAATTCCCCTTCTCCACATCGTTATACATGTCTTTGATTTTCTACGCCAGGGAGCGGTCTGTAGCCTTCCCTGGGTAGAACTGGTGAGGTTTTGGTCCCTGCATGCTCAATCCAGTGATGATGTGGATTAGTGCCAGATCCATAGTCATGCGCCTATCCAACCATAGATAGCCTCCATGGTAGCACGACAGGAGGATTTTAACACACACGTTAACCTCTTGATGCCTGTCGAAGTGGGGTATCTTCATGACGTTTAAAATGGATGACCTCATGATCTACTTAGTCCATGGATGAGGGATTATCTTCGGCTTCCTCCTAGTCATCTTTTTCAAGTAGCTATGCGGTGCGAGCAACACATAATTCATCCTGTCTCCCAAGTTAAAGTCATTGATCTTAAGATCAGGGATCAATCCCATCTGCGGTCCTACTATGCGTATCCCCTTCAGGAGGTATGTCATGTTGAGTGTGTACTAAAAGTCTCTCGATACACTGTCACGACTAATCACGATAACCAAAGGTGGGATGTAGTCAGACAATACCAATGGGATCTTCTTTGCGTTCACTACATCGTCGCAATGTTTGCTTCTCTTCTCTGTCGCGGTTTGGGATGGCCTAGATCGACGCCCAGTCGATGGGGATGCTTGCAATCCTCTCGTCAATGAGGCCTATACTCCTGTGAATATAACTTTCTCAGCCATAAGGTTGATCAATATTTCTTCCACAGAGTCCTCTATTACGCTGCGTTGAACCAACATACACGCTTGTGGTCAAATATCTCGGGTAGGAGAACATACAATCAAGGTAAGCAGAATGGGTGGAGAGGTCTCAAAATCACAACACAATAGAAATAAGTTCTATGTGGGCTCGAATATCTTAGTTTGCAAAAGTGTCCTCGGTGAGGAATTTGATGGATTAAATAAACAACATTGTAACATACTCCTCCAACGGGTAGGAATTCCTCAATCAATACGATTCCATTCGTTGTGGCGTGGTCCCAACAGTCCAATGGTGATATTTCCAGCAATAACTGTGTTTCTATCCATTCCAGAGCGTCGTTCTAATTCCCTTACGCATTGTTATGCTATTCCGACGAGGTTCAAGTTCTGCAAGCCTGATTTTTGCGAAGTCTTTTCTGGAACCTCCTGAAATTTTTCTAACTTTGCTTTCTTCTTGCTGAGCTTTCTTGCCTTCTTTCTTGTGATTTGAGTCGTTGGATTCCTCTTTCCATTTTTATTCTTATCTTCTCTTAGCATAGAAACTTCACACTGCTAAGGGTATTTCAGACGTGATACTTCTTCTCTTACTGTTTCTGGGGTGGGTGCTCTTTTCTCCTGTATGGACAGGTTCGGTAAGACTTCTTGCATTCTTTTAATTTCAACAACCTTCTGCTGCTTCGACTTGCCCTCATGTTATTGTATTAGTCTCACTACATTTCCGGTTATGAAGTCCCTTAATTATTTCTTTTTCTGTTCTGTGGCTTCCTCTTCTTCTTTCCTTTGGGTCTGATCTTTCTCAATCCAGGTCCTTCCTAACAAAAGTGCAAAAGGAACGCTATTATTAACAATATTAACGACCTCAAATTATTCTTCAGTCGATGTTCCATGAAAAATCATAGGTACATGAGTAAGTCTTCCACATAGGGTTATCATCTTTCCTTTAAACAATCCTATCCTTCCTAATGAAGGAACCATAACAGGCTTTCCCAAAATTTCCCAAGTGCTTTCTGGCATGATATTTACTCGTGTTTCATTATCCAGAACATAGTCTATGTTGAAGTCTCCTATTCTTGTTTCTATGCACTCCTTCTCTTTTAATATCTCTGGTAAAATGATATCTCTTTGATCATTCAATGTTTCTTTCATCTGCAATAATATAGTCTCTGATTCTTTTTGGGGCTCCAACATACCCTTAGTCGCTTGACCTTCCTCATGGTTTTCTTGTCTTATGTTCATCTTTTCAACTTTAGCAATCATTCTAGGGAAATCCAAAACCTCATGACCAAAAAATTTACAACAAAGACAAATAGGACCGATACCAGGGAATTCCTTAGCAAGATGTCCCGATATTCTGCAGTTATAACATAATGTCAATCCTCTCTTTCTTTTAAACAATTCCCAACCTTTTTTGTACTGCGCACTGGGATCATAGTTCTAGACCTGCAATGTGAAAAAATTCCTTCTAGGGTCTTGCATCCAATTGTTAGTCCAAAATTTCTTTCTATGCATAGGAATAACATATCTTTCACTATTTCTATCAAATCTATTCATATCAAATCTTCTTTCTTCTAGCTGTGCCCTAGTTTTGAGACTAGGACCAAATCTATCAATCATAACTAGATTCATACTTTCAAAACAAAAATGTCCACTTATCTTACCTTTATCAGAGAAAAAATCTTTAAGATCTTACCTCTTTTCTTTAGATCAAACTTCTCTTCTTAGCACAGATCTTCATAAGTCAAGTAGAATACTGCGCACTACAACAACAGATCTATGCACAAAGCTTTTCTCTTTTCCTTAGTTCCCAACAATCATAGTTTCAGGTCCCGGCAATGGAACCATTTGTTGGCACAGGGGCAGACCCAGGGTTCAGTGCTTCAACAACGCACAAAAAAAACCCTAACTACTGGCCCTTTGGGAAACACCTACGAAGCAGATGAAGTCTCACTCAAGGTAGAGGCAGGGGGGTTGCAGGACTCAGGTGTCTACAACCTATCTAGGACATAGATCCATTGTCACAATAATTAAAAGAGCACTTAGCTAATAACATGCATCAAGTTATGAGTCTCATTCACTTCGCAGGCTAAACCCTTATTACAGGACAACGCAGTATTAAATAGATCTAACACTTCCAAGAACTTAGCATAATCTCAGATCTAACATTCATTCACAAAATAAACACTAAGAATTCATAGATCTATCTATCATACATAAACAATAGTGCACTAAGAAAATATAAACACTATATCATGAACACATTGCACAAAGCACACCGACACATGATATATGTGGTTCACCCCAGTGTGGGGCTATGTCCACCAATCTTCTTCTCTTCTTATTAGTCTCTTCCAATCTTCTTACATGCACTGACCCAAAACACCAACTCCGCATAGGACAGGAGATCTGCGCGCACCTTGCCAGATCCTCCTTCCCCAAGTTAGGTCACAACACAAAGCCTTACAAATTTCTTGCACAAAGCCTCTTACAAAACACTTGCACTTAGCTCTGCAAGTCTTAACACACAGTATGCACAAAAGCCAATAACTGTTCTTCACACTTATCACTCTTTACATATTCGAGCTCCAAGCTACGAGCTCCAAGCTACGAGCTATGTGCTATCTATTTATACATTACAAGAGGGGCCTAAGAATGGGTGAACCCATGGGACAACATCCCATACTCATTACATAAACCCTAAAATCCCAAAAATCCCACAAAAAGGGCGAGATCCTGTGTTCTCTGCTTTGCCTAGGCGCTTCGTCTTCGACCAACTCGTCGAAGTCCCAAAAATAGTCAAACACAACCAAGGTTCTCCCAAAACTTGGTCGAGGGCCAACAACCCCAAAGGATGTATTTGATATCAGATACTTTATGGGCTTAACATGATATTATAGAAGGTTCATAAAAGGATTTTCCAAGATTGGTGTTCCAATTACTTCCCTCCAGAAAATGGGTTTAAATTCACTTGGACATCAGAATGTGAAGAAAGATTTTAGGAACTGAAATACCTTCTGACCCATGCACCCGTGCTGAATATTGCAGACCCTGATAATGAATTCCTCGTGTGTACAGATTCCTGCAAGGAAGGACTTAGAGGATTCCTTATGCAAGAAGGACGTGTAATTTTCTACGAAGCCATAAAATTGAATGAGCATGAAATCAATTATGTGACCCATGATAAATATTTGTCTTCCATATTGCATTCTTTAAAAATGTGGAGGCATTACCTCGTGGGTAGGATATTTGTACTTATGACATACCACTGTGGGTTGAAGCACCTGTTTGATCAACCAAAACTCAATGCTAGACAAGCTAGGTGGATGGATCTCCTTAGTGAGTTTGATTTCAAAATCAAACACATAAAAGGAAAGGAAAATAGGGTGGCCAATGCCCTTAACAGAAGTGTGAAAATGATTCACCTGGAAGCGATGAGCACCTATGAAATGGATGCCAGAGAAAGAGTCAGGAATGCACAAGAAACATATGCATTCTTTAAGACCGTGAACTCATACCTAAAGGAAGAGCCTATAGGGATAAAGTATGAGGGCTATCAGATGCTCTATGAAGGCCTACTGACTTACAAAACCATATTGTATATCCCAAGTTGTGACGACTTGAAGAGGTTCATAATGTATGAACTACACAAGAGACCATATACTGGTCACCCAGGATATCAGAAAATGATCACGACCACTAGGAAAAAATTCTATTGGCTTGGACTGAAAAAGGACATAGCTAACTATCTATATAAGCACCTAGAATACCAACAAGTTAAGGCAGAACACCAGCACCCAAAATGGTTGTTACAACCTCTACCAATTCTATAATGGAAATGAGAAACCATTTACATGGATTTCATCACCAGATTACGAAAATCGGCTAAGCAGAATGATGCCATCATGGTAGTGGTGGAAAAATAGAGAAAGTCTGCTCACTTCGTTCCTATCAAGTCGACTTGCAAGGTAGTATATATTTCCAACATATTCATGAAGGAGATATTCAGACTGCATGGCATGCCTAGAGAGATTTTATCCGACAAAGACAAAAAAATCACTTAAAGATTTTGGAAATCCTTGATGACTGGTTTTGAGACTAAATTGTTGCTTAGCACAACATATCACCCCCAAAATGATGGGTAGACAGAAAGAGTAAACCAAATATTAGAGGAAATGTTAAGGATGCATGTAGTGCATCAGCTTAAGAAGTGGGAAGACTACCTGCCATTTGTAGAATTTTCCTACAACAACGGTTATCAAGAGTCACTGAAGATGAGACCTTTTGAAGCCCTCTATGGTAGACAGTGAAAGATTCCAATCAGTTGGAGTAATCCAATGGATAGAATTACAATCGGACCTAACATGTTGAAAGAAATGGAACAACAAGTGATTCAGATAAAAAAAAATATGAAAAATTGCTTAGGATAGACAGAAGAGCTACGTCGACAGAAAGATAACTCCCAGAGAGTTCAAGACAAGAGACCATGTCTATCTCAGAGTTAGGCCCATGAAGATTTCCCTAAGAATGGGAGCTTGTTCCAATATGGAACCTCGGTATTGTGGACCCTTTGAAGTCTTAGATAAAGTAGGAACTGTATCCTATAGGCTAGAAATCCCTCCCACAGTAAAGACACATACTTTTTTCCATGTTTCATTATTGAAGAAATATGTACATGATTCTAATCATATAATTGACTGATCTGTGATCAAGGTGGAGCCGGAGGGATAATTCCTGCCAGAACCTCAATGCATACTAGACAGGAAGGAAACCTCACTTAGGAACCAAAACATTGCATAGGTCAAGGTGCAGTCGAAACACTTTGGCCCAGATGAGGCTACGTGGGAAATGGAGGATACCGTGAGACATGCATATCCAATTTTGTTTACTTCTGTATATACATAGCATGTTGACAGATATAACATTGAGGACGATGTTCCTTTAAGGGGGAGGGAATTGTAACACCATGTTTCCCCCAGTTTGTAAATATAACTATATTGGCCAAGAGACTATGGAAAACTCAATATGTGTGAATGTTTGATTTGATGGACCTTTGCATAAAAGGTTGATGAATGTAAATTGAAGGATCATATACTATCACTAAGAGGGGGGGAGTGAATCAGTGACATAATAATTTTATCAATTTTCTTTTGTTAATGCAAACAAAATTTTAACATAGTATTTTATCGTGGAACCCAATTGGGAAAACCACAAACACTTTTATATTAACTACAACATTTTGTTTTACATGTTACATAGAAATAAGATGTTCTTCCTTTTAGATCAACACTGACTGATCATGATGCACCCACACCCTTTTTCACCAGCACCAACTGGTAGGAGGCTTCGACCCCCTGTTTAGTTAGCTACAACCAACAAGGAAGCACCAACTCCCCTACAGGCACCAACCTGCCCTTGCACCACCCAACCACCCTTATTTTTTGAATATGGAAAACTTCTGTATCATGTCTTCATTGCATCTCTCTATGCTTCTGTGATTTAATATATCTTTTGATTTGGACTGCAGAGACACTTTCTTCTCACCACTCTATCTCATTTATATAATCTTCAAACTGGTGTGAGATATAACGTATTGTGTCCTTTCGTTTGGACCATCGCACCTCTTCATTTAACTTAACCATAATCTCTGTTAATATCGTAGAAATCGCATTCTGCTGAGGCGCTTCCTTAAAACTATTTACATATGAATGAAAACTCAAACCATGGGCTTATCAACTTAAGCGATGTATTATATTTTGCCTTTATTTCTCTTATTCCATATGACCACAGGCGGTGACCAGGCACTAGGCTAAGCAAGTGCTTGATCACTTATCAGAATCAACGATCATGTTTTAATCTCCCGAAGAGATGGATGACTGTCGACACTTCGAGACTTTGTCCTTTGTGACTTCCAACCCTTTTACAAATCTCCTGATGAGTTGGATGACTGTCGATACTTCGGGAATTTGTCTTACACAACTCCTAGCCTCTTTACAAATCTACCGATGAGTTGGACGATAGTCATCACTTCAGGGCTTCGACTATTCCACTTATGCTATCCTTCCAATGTACTTGATCAACGGTCGAGAACGCCCCCGAAGTGTCCTTCAGATCGAACGACTCATGTCCACATCTGGACTTTGGCCTTCGGGACTTATATCAGTTGCTGGTGGTAAAACTCCCGAAGTAAAAACTATCAGAGTGACGTAACTTGCTAATATCACTTGTTGACATGGCATGGGCCGAGTGGCTACCACGTGTCACTCAGATTTTTGATTTACACGTACCTGAAATGCCGATTTCATCTTGACACTTGTCATTATATGACTTTGTCACGTGTCCTTGCTGAGATAGATATCCCAATGTGGCACATATTCTTCTCCTTGTTCTAACGGTCAGGATACTACCCGAAGTGTTCCTCTGATCAGACGACTCATATCTACTTTGGGATTTTAGCCTTCGGGACTTCGGGTAATTCGATTTATCCACTTCCCAATTCTTCCGAAGTGAGATTTCCCGAAGTGTAACCTCCTCACAATTTTTAACCTGAAATAAATGTTTTTCTTTGATCATGATCTTAGATCGATGACTCGATATGTTTGCGATGTTGATTTTCCTTGGTTTAAGTCCAACAACTCTTCTTCTTTGCCTATCCTATCCTTCCACTTTAAAGTGATCCAACGACTATCGGGAATTTAGGTATTCGAGATCTCATCCCTTTTGCCTTGCTTATTCTATCCTTCCACTCAAATTGATCCATTGGTCGAGAATGGTCCCGAAGTAGATCAATGATCAGGGATGATTGCGAGGTCCCAACTAGCACGACGTTTAAAACTATCGTCGAGCTACACAATGGAAAACTGCTCGTTGGTAGTGGAACTAATGCCAACCGTAGATCTATTTGGCGGGTGACAATTTACGGTCTAGACTAATTGCGGAATTGGAATTATCACGTTATTTAATTCTCCTTTCTCTCTCCGTAATCTATCCCTACTATTGAGCTAGCGCTTGTGTATCAATGGTCCTGATTTGATCTGATCGTTGACTAGTCCTCCAATGATCCTTCTCTTGTAATCTGACAGTCTAGACTGATTATGGGATTGGGAATAACATGCTTTTTAATTTTCCTTTTTCTCTCCGCAATCCATCCTTATCGTTGATCTGGCGCTTGTGTATTCAAAGGTCCTGACTTGATCTGATCATGTTTCTACAATGTGCTTTCCCTTTTGATTTTCATCGCGTCATCTCTTCTAAGCTTTGAAATTCATTCGCTAAGCCACCTGAGATTTTAATATCTGCATACCATCCTACTGTTTGACATCAATGAAAACACATTAATGACACTATGTGAAACAATATTCCCCTTTGTCATTGATGGAAACACACAACTTCATACACAATCTCCCCCTGTGATGATGCTTCTCTCCTTTGAAGTTACTCTCCCCCTTTGAAATCAATGGAAAATGGTTGCTGCCCCTATGGTAAAGATCTGTCTGTCTATATACTTCTGACCAAAATCTGAACTCAGGTAACTCCTCCTGCAATCATACTTTTCCTGTCATAACTGAATGACTCCTTGTGACTGTTTGTTGTCTCCCCCTGAATTGGTGCCAAATGATGCATTATTTTCTTGAGAGATTATATTGGAAGAGGGATTAATCCCAATCGTTTCTTGATATATTCAAATACATCTCTTCTTAAGGGTTTTGGGAAGATATCTGCAACCTGTTCTTGTGTTAGGACATATTCCAATTTAAAGTTCTTATTTTCAGCCCGATCTCTTAGATAGTGGTATTTTATGGGAATGTGTTTTGATTTGGAGTGTTGGACATGGTTCTTGGAGATAATTATAACGCTTGTATTATCACAGTATATAGTAGTATGTTATTCAAATACCATTGTGATGTCTTGTAAGTTTTGTTTCATCCATTCCACTAATGTGCAACATTCTGCTGCTGCAATATACTCAGCTTCAGTGCTAGACAAATAAATTGAGGATTGTTTCTTGCTTATCCAAGCTACCAATGATTCTCCCAAAAATAATGCTCCTGCACTTGTACTTTTTCTATCATCTACACAACCTGTCCAATCTGCAACTGAATAGGATTTTAAAGTGAATGAATCCTTGCCAGGGTACCAAAAACCAAGATCTATGGTTCCTTTCAAATACCTAAAGATTCTTTTCACAACTTCAACATGGCTCTCTTTTGGTGTTTCTTGGAATCTATCCACCATCCCAACAACTTGATTGACATCAGGTCTGGAAGCTGTTACATAGAGTAAACTCCCAATCATTGATCTGTAGTGTTTTGGATCTACAACTTTGGACTCATATTCCTTGATTAGTTTGCATCCAACTATCATAGGTGTACCAACAGGTTTGCAATCCTCTAATTGGAATCTCTTAATCATGTCTTTAACATACGTAGACTGATGGATAAAGAATCCTCTTTTGGACTTTATTATTTGTAATCCAAGAAATAAATCCAGTTCACCAAGCATGGACATTTCAAATTCTTGCTACATCCTTCTAGAAAAGTCCTTACTCATTTTTTCATCATCACTGCCAAATATAATATCATCAACATATACTTCCACAATAATCATGTTATTACCAACAATTTTACAATAAAGATTGATGTCTGTTGATCCTCTTTTGAGGCCTTGTTTTTGTAAATAAGAATCTAGCCTTGCATACCATGCTCTGGTTGCTTGTTTTCGCCCATAGAGTGATTTATTTAGTTTACAGACACAGTCTCCTTTGTTATTTAATTGAAATCCTTCTGGTTGCTCAATATAAACTTCCTCTTCTAAGTTTCCAATGACAAATGCTGACCTGACATCCATTTGGTATACTTTAAATTTTATGTAGCTGGAGAAAGATAAGAACATCCTAATTGCCTCTAATCTGGCCACAAGTGAAAATGTTTCTTCATAGTATACTCCTTCAACCTGAGCATACCCTTTACATACAAATCTGGCTTTGTTCTTGATTAGTTTCCCATTCTCATTCGTTTTGTTTTTATACACCCATTTAGTTCCAATGACATTTTTAATTTTTGGTCTTGGAACTAGTTTCCAAGTTTGATTTTTTTCAATCTGGTCCAATTCTTTATTCATAGCATTGACCCAATTCTCATATTTAAATGCCTCTTTGATTGAGTTGGGCTCAATATGTGACAAAAGTGCTATTTCTGTCTGATACAACAGTTGTCTTCTTGTGTGCACTCCATCGCTTTTATTTCCAATAATAAGTTCTTCATGATGATTCTTTTGAGTCATTCTTGAGGGTGTCTCTGTGTCCATTCTTGGGGATTCTTCTCTTATCTCTTCTTCTCGAATATCTTCCTTGTCTTCACTAGTAGCCTTATCATCCTCTTCCCTTTCTTATTTATTCGCTTCTGCTTCTTCTTCTTGTGTACCAACTGGCTCATCATCATCTTAATCATCACTGTCAAGTATAGTCTCTTGATGTTTGATCCTCATCGTTTTTAAATCATCCACCTTGACATCCTCACTTTCAACAATCTTATGTAATCTAATATTGTAGCATATGTATACTTTCTTGGTAGAATCATATCCAAGAAAGATACCTTCATCAGATCTAGCATCAAATTTTCCAAGATTCTCATCAATCCTTTTGATGTAGCACTTACTTCCCAAGACCTTGAAGTATTTTACCGAAGGAGATCTTCCAAACCATAGTTCATAAGGACTCTTATTACTATTAATCCTGAGCTGACCTTTGTTCAATATGTATACCCATCAGATAATTATGCTTCATTGAGCATAGTCCTTGTAGCCTCCTGAACTGTTCTATTCCTTCTCTCAACAATCCCATTTTGCTGAGGTGTTCTAGCAATAGAGAATTGTCTTTTTATTCCATGGGTTTCACAGAATAGATCAAACTATTTTGAGGTGAACTCACCACCATTGTCTGATCTAAGACATATGATTTTTTTCTCTTTTTCATTTTCAACAAGGGTCTTAAAAGCTTTGAATTTGTTAAGTGCGTCTGATTTTTCCTTGAGAAAACATACCCAACCCATTCTAGTAAAATCATCAATGAACAACATGAAGTAGGACTCTCCTTGAAAACCCTTGGTCCTTGTAGGTCCACATAGGTCGGTGTGAACAAGATCTAAAGGTTTTGAGGTTGAGTATTCTTTTGTTTTGAACCTTATTCTTGTTTTCTCCCCTAGTTGACAGTGTCTACACATAGGATTTGAGGGCTTTATGATCTTTGGCAAGTTTCTTACTACCCTAAGATTGCTGAATTTCACTAAATTATCAAAGTTAATGTGCCCCAACCTTCTATGCCATAGCCAAATTTCATCGAGACACTCCTCATTCAATTTTGTATTTAGTATATATACATTATCAGGGGTTCTAGGAGCAATACTGACCAATTTTCTTGATTCCTCTCTCCTAATCTCACATTTCTAGGAATTAAAGATGCAAATGTTCCCCTGATCACAAGTTTGATTGACACTTAATAGGATAGGTTTCAGTTTTTCAACAAGAAACACATTCTTGTCTTTGTCTTTTCCCAAACTCACAGTGCATTTCCCAATAATGTTACCTGAAGCATTGTCACCAAATGTAACTTTACCCTTTTGTTTCTTTAAGTTAAAAAACTTGTCCTTGTTTCCCGTCATATGTTTTGAGCACCCACTATCAACATACCATATATCTTCTTTATCTTGAGTTTTCAAGGAAATGAGACATTCCTCTTTTGATTTTTTTTCTTTCCAAAGCTTCTTTTTCTCTCTAATGAACTTTGGTTTTTCTGAGACTTCCATTAATCTGCAACTACAGGCCTTATGTCCATAGTTATGACATCTGAAGCATTCTAGGTCCCCTTCTCATAGAGGTGCAAAGGAGTTATAGTTTCTTCTTTTAACTTGATTTACTGTTTGGTTATCTTTAAGGTTATAGTTCTTAACCCTCATATTTTTCCTTCTATATGCTCTACAATTCATAGCTTTGTGTCCGAAATTAGAGCATGCAAATCAATAACCAAAGAAAATGTGAGGATACCTGTTTTGATAAACCTTCTTTGGTGTTGTCTTATATTCCTTCTTGATGGGTGGAAGTAGTCCTCTAGAGTTCTGATCATTACTTGTCTTCTCTTCATTTTTCTTCTTGAATGTAATGAGGAGAGAAACTGCATAAGATTTTGAGTTAACTTGGTTTTCTTCTTGAGAATAACCTATTCCATTTTTATTACCTGAACCCCTTTGTGTGGTAATAATCTTATCTAATATTTTAGAGCTATTTTCATATCTTGTTTGAATGAGTTTTGCATTGAGTTCTTTTCTCAGGTGAACTATTTCTGCCTCCATTCTTTCAAAAGTTATTTGTTTTTCTTTAAGAGACTTTTCTAGACTTTCTTCCATCCTATTTGCTTCTAGGATTTGGTTTTTCAGGTTTCTCATGAGTTTCTCCATCTCTTTTTCTTTCTGTTCATGCTTTTGTTTTTGTTCAACTACAAATTTTTTTAGTTGTCTATATCTGGTTTTGTATCTTCCTAATTCATCCAAGGCACTGAGAAGTTCTCCTTCCATATTAACCTCTGCTTCAACTTCTGACTCTTCCTCATGCTCAATTTATTCTATCTCATTAGGCTCTTCAATACCTAGAAACATGACTTCATCATCATCACTATCACTAGACTCTAATGAACTGTTGTTTTCTTCTTTTGAGTAAAAATTCTTTTTCCCTTTGTAAAACTTTTTCTTGTAGCTGGGTTTTTCCTTCTTCTTGTATTGTTTATTTTTTTCCTCTTCATATTCAGGGTCCTCCTTGGGATAGGGACACTTGGAATAAAAATGGCCAACCTTTCCACAATTAAAACATTTGAAAGGCAACTTGCCTTTGTACTTCCCTGATCCTTTCTAAAGTTTTTTAATAAAATTGGCTTCTTCTACATCAAATTCTTCATGATGGTTTGATTGAGATTTTTGCTTATGATTTTTTGTTTTCTTGACCACCTTGAAGGTTGCCTCTTCTTGTGGGAGGTTCTCATGACCTAATCTTAACTCATAGGCTGTGAGGATTCCATACAATTCATCCATGGCGAGTTTATCTAGATTTTCTCGATCTTCAAGAGTGGAAACTTTAGGATTGTATAGAATAGGTAGTTTTCTTAGTATTTTTTCAACTAGCTTATTGTCTAACACTTATACTCCCAAACCTGTGATTGAATTAACAATACTATCAAATCTTTCGAAGTACTCTGAGATATTTTCTTCATCCTTCATTTTTAGACCTTCATATTGTACTTTGAGAGTCTGGAGTTTGGCCCTCTTTACCTTGGAATATTCTTCATATATAGTTTCCAATTTATCCCAGAGTTGTTTTGCATTATTATAGTTTAGTACTTTAGCAAGGATTTTCTTACTCATTCCAGCTTGTAGTGTGTTTAAAGACTTTGCATGTTCCCAAATTTTTTTCTCGTCTTCTGCTTCTATGGGAGTGGCTTTTGGAACATCATATCCCTTTTCAAATAATGTCCATACTTCCAATCCAGTGGACATCCGATAGCTTTTCATTCTAACACTCCAGAAGACATAGTCTTCACCATCAAATAGGGGGATTTTTGATGACATCTTCAACTTCTGATCTATTCTGATGTATATTTCTCTTCAAGTGATTTAAACCTTTGTGAAGAGACCTACTCTGATACCAATTGAAGGATCAGATCCTGTCACTGAGAGGGGGGGGGGTTGAATCAATGACACCATAATTTTATCAATTTTCTTTTGTTAATGCAAACAAAATTTTAACACATTATTTTATCATGGAACCCAACTGGGAAAACCACAAACACTTTTCTATTAACTGCAAAATTTTGTTTTACATGTTACATAGATGGAATATGTTCTTCCTTTTAGATCAACAC
>SNQJ01S0031556.1:58289-71149 GCA_010110895.2 Picea sitchensis | reverse complement strand
CCACCCAAAAGTATACTCCTTCACTGTCACACAGTCCATCAACTGCTTCACCTCCCTCTTTGGGTCTCGGCAACATGCCAGATCATGAATTCTTAGAGCTCTGTAGTTGGTGTTGGACTCTCTTTGGGAGAAAACCAATTCCTAACAAACTCTCTCAGCTGGAGAGAGCTACTCACAGGCCTGACAACCTTCCTCTTCTACCATGGGCCTGACAACCCACTTATTCATCACACTCTTTGACTCGGATCCATTCAGGTGAGGACAACAACAACGATTCAACACTCATTCACACAGGGATGACAATAGAAACAACATATGGGCATGGCACCGTAGGTGGAAACAACCCATGCTAAAACATGACACGGCTAAGGTGATTACCCAGGTGTCGGGTTCCTTAGAAGACAAAGAACGACTCATGCATTTCGAGTCTCAGGTGCATGCGTGAATATTGCAAAGGTCGAATATAGAGGCCATGGGATTTCATGGGAATACACCAGTTGGCTTCATGGTTCTGGTTTTCAGGAATGTGTGAGGGTATGCAGAGGGAACTCGCAGAGACTCTACCCAATTCACGAAGGATGGAAAATAGTAAGTGAACCCCCAACATAGCTGACACTTCATATTTTTAACTGCATGTGCCCAGGTCGACACTTGTCTTCCTAGAGCTGCATGTGTTCCTTTTTTGCACATGATGTCTTTCCTAGGACTTAGGATAAAAACATGTCTTTCACATAGCTTTGGAATAATAATAAATTATTATTCTCAAGGACTTAAGCCCCTAAGATTAGCCCCTCTTTCCAACCTTTCAACCCCTTTTCCCTTACCCACCATGTGGAAGCTTAGTCCCCCATCACTCTTTCTTCGTGGTCGGTCTGCACGCAATGATGTTTAATCTTTATGAATGTTCTTCATAATTACATATACAAAATCAGGCTCCTGGACTTTAACACCTAGGCTCTCTGGCCTAATAAACACATAAGCCCACCAGCTTATCAACACTCGTCTCACCGGCCTACAAAACATGATTACAATTCATAATATAACTGGGGTACATCCTTGGGGTATTACAATCCCCTCCCCTTGTTTTTTCACTATCCTTAGTGCAACTCTTTATAAAACATCAACATGATTTTCAAATTCTTCACAAATATGTTGGTATTCTTCCCACATAACATCTTCATGCTCCCATGTCACATCCTCAGGACCGTACTAGGTCCACTAGACCTTTACAAGACCTATGGTTTGATTCCAGATTTGTTTTCTTTTCCATTCCAATATGCGCACATGATGCACTTGCAAGACGCCTTCTTTCTCCACTTGTATCACATTCCAATCGATAACATGATTAGCATCAGGTATATATTTCTTAAGCAATGAAACATGAAACACATTATGTACAATCATGGATGCAGGTAATGCAATCATATATGCAACTGGTCCATACCTTTCTAGGATTTCAAATGGACCACAAAATCTGGCTTCCAACTTGGCACAGTTTCCCAGCTTCAGGGAACTTCTGTTAGATTTTACTTTCAGGAAAACATGCTCTCCCACTTTAAACTCTTTGTGGGTTATGTTTTTATCAGCATAACTCTTTTTCCTGTCTTGGGTAGCTTTCAAATTCTGCTTAATCTTCAAAATTTTCTCTTCCATTTCCTTGAGAAACTCTAGCCCAACTACTACTCTATCAGCTGGATTATCCCATCTTACTGAAGTATTTCACTTTCTTCCATAAAGTGCTTGAAAGGGGCTCATCTTCAACGATGCTTGATACCCATTGTTGTAGGCGAATTCTACCAAGTGTAGGTTGTCTTCCCATTTAGATGGTTTGTCCATCACATACATCCTTAGCATGTCTTATATTACTCAATTCAACCTCTCTATCTTCCCATCAGACTCAGGATGATAAGTAGTGTTGAAATTTAGATTCATTCTGAATCAATTGAAGAACCCTTTCCAAAATTTTGAGGTAAATTTCAGGTCTCTGTCACACACAATTGTCTTGGGAACACCGTGCAATCTTGCTACTTCCCTCATATAGATATTGACAACATTAGCTGCCTTGTGAGTAGTCTTCAATGGAATAAAATGGGTAGCTTTCGTAAGATTTTCCACCACCACCATGATTGAATCATGCTGCTTTCCTGTTCTGGGAAATCTTGTGATGAAATCCATTGTCACTACCTCCCACTTCCACTCAGGAATGGGTAAAGGATGCAACAACCCTACTGGGTTCTTGTGCTCATCCTTAAACTTCTGGCAGTCCATACATCTGGTGATGTATTCTGCAATCTCTTTCTTCATACCTGGCCAAAAGTAATGGCTCTTGGTTGTTGCCACCGTTTTCTGATATCTAGGGTGCCCAACATAAGGCACATTATGCATTTCTTTCAAAATCATAATTTTCAACTCTTGGACATTAGGTACATAAATTATGTTCTTGTACATAAGTGTTCCATCGCCTTCCAATTTATAATTTTCCACTTTCTGTGGCATCTCACCTTGATGTAGCTTTGATACCAAATCCCTGTACTGTAAATCTACATTTGCAGCCTCCGAAAGTCTGCCTTTAATATCAGTTTGGTACATGCTAATGGATGTAGCATGTAATTTATGCACTCTCCTGCTGAGTGCATCAACCACTTTGTTTTCCTTTGCTTTGATATGCTTGATATCAAAGTCATACTCACAAAGAAAATCCAACCACCTACTCTACCTAGCATTCAAGGTTGGTTGATCAAAAAAATATTTTAGAACGTTATGGTCTGTCCTCAGTTCAAACCTCCTTCCCATTAGGTAATTCCTCCATTTATTTAGAGCATGTACTATGGCTACCAACTCTAAATCATGAGTTGCATAGCTCCTTTCGTGCTCTTTCAACTTTCTGGATTCATAACAAATTATGAATCCATTCTGACTAAGGACTTCTCCCAGTCCTTCTTTGCATGCATTTGTACACACTACAAAGTCTTCATTCAGATATGCAATACTTAGGATTGGAGCACTGGTTAACAATTGCTTCAATTGTTGGAAGCTTCTCTCACAATCTTTTGTCCACTGAAACTTCTTCTCCTTCCTTTGCAAGGAAGTGATGGGGTGAGCTATCCTAGAGAATCCCACAATGAACCTTTTGTAGTAGCCATCTAGACCCATAAAGGGTCTGACTTCTATCACATTCTTAGGCACTGGCCATTCTTTGATGGCCTCTATCTTCTTAGGATCTACAACTATCCCGTCCTTTGAAATGATATGCCCCAAGTAATAGATTTTATTTTGATAAAACGCGCACTTGCTCAACTTGGCATATAGTTGGTTCTCTCTTAGCACTTGCAGTAGCATCTTAAGATGATGTTCATTCTCTTCCTCTGACTTGGAATACACCAAGATGTCATCCAAAAAGACTATGACAAACTTGTTTAGATATTCCTTGAATACACCATTCATTAAACACATGAAAACAATAGCTGCATTCGACAACCCAAATGGAACCACATTGAGTTCATAATGACCATACCTTGTTCTGAAGGCAGTCTTGTTGATTTCTTCATCCTTTATTCTTACTTGGTGATATCCTGATCTAAGATCTATTTTTGAAAATATCTTGGCATCCTTCAATTGATCAAAGAGATCATCAATCCTTGGCAAAAGATACTTGTTCTTTACAGTCACTTTGTTCAATTATCTGAAATCGATACACAATATCAAAATCCCATCCTTCTTCTTCACGAACAGGACCGGGGCACCCCAAGGTGACACACTTGGGCGTATATACCCCTTCTTCAAAATCTCTTCAAGTTGCAATCGCAGTTCTTTTAGTTCTGGTGTACTCATTCTGTAGGGATCTTTTGACACTGGAGCTTCTCCAAGCATCAAGTTTACAGAGAAATCAATATCTCTCTTTGTGGGTAGTCCTGGTAGTTCCTTGAATACATTTCAACCTCTTTTAGTACCGCATGGTCTTCAATACTTGACACCTTATCCTCAAATTCTTCCTCCATGTGGGATGCAAATAATTGACAACCTTTTTTGTAGCACTTCTTCAGTTGCATTGCTGATATTTATCTGATAGCGACAACTCTAGGAATTCCTTGGACTGTTTTCTGATTTCCTTCCTCATCCAGGCAAGTGAATGCCTTGTTATGACAGTCCAAGATGGCATGGTGTTGGTCCAACCAATCCTGCCCAATTAGACAGTCATAAGAACCTAAAGGAAGAATGTTTAATTCATCCCTTGTGTTCAATCTATTCATGTCCACTGGACAAGACTTAACCAACTCCGTAACCTTTCTCTTGGTTCCTGTAGCCAACTGCACTAACCAATATTTTCCATGTTTGCTTCTTGACAATTGCAAACTTTCCACCACCTTGGGGTCTATATAAATATGGATACCCCTTAATCAATTAAAATAGTAAAGGCATGGTTGTTGATCATACCTTCCACTTCAATCATGTGCGACTGATATTCTGCTTGCTTGTTGTCCAGGGCTACGTAGATTCTTGGTATTCTACTGCCCATGTCCTCCACTATTTTAGCTTGCTGAACATTATGGAAAACTCTCAATTTGCCATTTTTACGGGGACAATCTCTGTACTTGTGGTTCCCTTGACATCCCCAACACTAAATGGGCATATGCCTTGGCCTTTTCCCCCTACGTTAGCAATTCTCAGCTCTCTAAATGATGGTTGTCCTTGAGGACTATTTTTGAAAAAGGGAGGTTTGTTTCCCTTCTGCCTCTGCTCTTTCTTGAACTTCTTCTGGTCATCCCAAGCCTTTCGAAAAGGAGGCTTTTCTCTTTTCTGTTCATATAAGCATTTCACTCCTCTTATAGTTTCTTCCATAGTCTTAGGGTCATCATACTGAATCTTGTCCCCAATGGAAGGTGGAAGTCCACTCAGACACCTTTGAATCTTGAGAGTCTCATCTTTGATGAACGGAACATACTTCAGTAATTCCAAAAACCTTCGCTCATATTCATCAATGATCATGCTACCCAATTTGAGTTCAAATAACTCTTTCATCTTTCTGTCATATTATCTCTTAGTCAAGTATTTATTCTCGAAATACCTCTTGAATTATTTCCAAGTGATATATTTCTCTCTAATGCGTTGCACCTGCACAAGTTGATCCCACTACATGGATGCTTTTCCTTTTAGTTGATACAATGCAATTCTTCCTTCAGCATGAGAGGAATAGTTCTATAGCTGGAAATATTTCCTCATGCCAAGAAACCATGTCTCCGCATATTTCTCCTTCTTATGTTCTCCATCAAATGTAGGAGGCTTAATCTTGTTCATTTCTCCCTTTAGTTCATCCACTCCAAATCTCCTATGTTTTCTGGTAGGAGATGGGCTTCAACTTTTATGTGCCTCCTTATTGGAGTGTTTCGGGGAGTGACGATGATGCCTGATAACGCTTCTCGATCTTCTTTTCCTCTCAGGGGGTCCACGACTCCCTGTTTTTCTTGAATCACCCTCCTTATCCAACTTATTTTTGATCATTTTTAGGCTTCGCATCAACTTTAAGTTGAATTCACCTTGTTGTTCCTTAGCTTTCATAAGATTATTGTTATCTTCTTAGTTATTATGGGCATCAAAATGTAATCGATCAATGATTTTCATCATATGCCCTTCCTTATCTATCTCTTCTCCATGTCAGTTGGAGTTCGATCCTTCAACTCTCAAATGGACATCCATTCCTTTTGCTTCATTCTCTAAACTGGAAGCAGTCTGTGCCTCTTCCATTTATATGCACTCAGTGGCAATTCGATGTAGTCCTAACACTCATTAAACTCTATAGACACAACGCGCATTCAACCGGAATTTGTTAGACCATCATTCCTTAACAATTTCCATAACATTCATAAACCAATATAATTCAAGAAAGCTTTCAAACTTCATTTCCTTTCAGGGATATGCTCTGTGAAGTTTTCGGGCACTAGCCCCTTTTCCTCACTCCCGAAACCATGCCACCATGGGTTGTGACCAAGCACTAGATCAATAAACACTTAATAGAGCCTTTGACCTTTGGCTTCAGAAGATTTCCAAGCACCACACAAAAATCACTAGGAGTTTTGAGTTACGAACTTCCGCAGTAGGGTGGATCAACCATCCACGTCTACTCAACATCTGATGGATGACACTCACTATGAAACCTCAAGTGTCTGAGTTCCGAGACTTCGGAGCTTCGGAGTATCTCGCATTCGTATATCCAAACTATTAATCTCTAAACCTTGTCAATCACCTTTGGTGATGTCATTACGTCACATTAATTAACATTTTTCCAATTGCGGGGGCCTGCAATGGTGGTTTGGAGTAATCCTCCTTTCATCCCGCAATTATTCTGACACTGACACGTAACCCCTCAGTGAAACTATGGTTTTGATTGCGGAACCGCCTTGGAGAATTAGCTTTCATGCAACTTGGGTCCCCGCAATGTCTCCTAGCCGTCGATCTTGATGTATTGTGATCAACGCCACTGTGGGTCCTCCAACCTTTAACTACATTATGTAACCTCGTGCCCCACTAACCCTACTCATACAGGATGTTACATGGAGGAATACTAGCGACTGATACGTGACCCAATCAGATGGGTGACACTTGACACATTCCAAATTCCATTTCAATCTTCCACGGGTTCTAAAACTACTGACATGTGGCACACATCCCATGTGGCCACGTCACCTCCAGGTGACATCATCATGACTCACCACTTCGACTCTTCAAGCTTCAGGAGTTTCAACTCCTCTACACTCGCTTTTTCCTGGAGCGCTTTCCCCTGGAGTTCACGATCTATCAACGCATGTCCTCCTTCATGATCAATGACTATGAGTGACTTCGACACTTCAGGATTCAAGAGTTTCAAACTCACAACACTTGCCTNCACGAAGTACTTCCACTCGAAGTACATGATCTCTTGACACGTGTCCTTCACAATGGATGGTTGTGATCTACTTCGACCTTTGAGACTTCGGCCGTTTGTCACACTCCACACCTGAAATCCTCCGAAGTGACTTTCCTTTTTGTTCCTAGACACAGATCTAATGGTCAGGATATTTTCCTACGATCTATGGTGTAGATCTCCTTCGGACTTCGAAGCTTATGGTTTCAGACTTTCTCTTACCTTTGCATTCAGTTTCACCAACATCGTGAAGTCTGAAGTGCTTCTAGGTTATCCTTTTTGCACTTTCTACATATCTGACAGTTGTAAAGGTTTTTCCTCTCCTTCCGAACAGATCCTATGGATCCAACACCCTAAGTGTTGATCCCTCTCTCTCTGTGGTCAAATACCATGTCGATTGTGGTTTTATTCTGCCGCTACTCCTCCTGAGCTTCGTAACAAGACCAAGTAACCCCTTGGCACTCAGAAAAATTCTAAGTTTTGAAATTGGTTCTTCCAAACACCATTTCCAATCGAAGCCTTGGGTCCAAAGATCACTTATCCGACCCGTCCAGGCTTAGTGTTGAATCCATGGCTCTGATACCATATTGTAACATCCCCAACCACCAACAGGCCAGGCAATGCCACTACTGCGGAACATACACTTATATATAATATGCATTAAATCAAATTAACACATTTAACATAGAGTTACTGCCATCATATAGACTGTAAATAGAATTAACAACAATTCATACATGCACGAAATACATAAAAACATACAAGCATCACAGACATGCATGCCATATACATTAAACAAAGAAATGATACTTATCTTTTAAACTAGAGTAACTCCACCAACTACGTACAGACCTTCCACAAACCTCCCAAACTTAGATCACACTGCTCATGATGCTCAACAATGGGTCACTCCTAACCTGGGACCAATATCCACCCAGGGTAAGGGAATCCTAGACTAGGTTGAGGTTATAGGAAAGTTGCACAATACAACCAGAAGGATTCTCTCCAGGATCCTTCTTATGCCCACTACTCACAAAATCTCATTCACCACATGCCTATTCCACCCGGGAGTATACACCTTCATTTTCACACAGTCCATCGACTACTTCACCTCGCTCTCTAGGTCTTGACAACAGGCTAGATCAGGAATTCTCAAAGCTCTGTAGTTGGTGCTTGACTCTCTCTGGGAGAAAACCACTTCCCAACAAACTCTCTCACCTAGAGAGAGATGCTCACAGGTCTAACAACCTTCCTCTTCTACCAAGGTCCTGACAACTTGCTTCTTCAACACACTCTTCGACTTAGTTCCAGTCAGGTGAGGAAAACAACAATGGTTCAACACTCATTCACACAGGGATGGCAGTAGCAACAACATATGGGCATGGCACCATAGGCGGAAAAATCCCACGCTAAAACATGACATGACTAAGGTGATTACCTAGGTGTCGGGTTCCTCAGAAGACATAGAACAACTCATAGATTTTGGGTCTTAGATGCGTGCATGAATATTGCAAAGGTTGAATACAAAGGCCATGAGATTTCACAGGAATACATCAGTAGGCTTCACGGTTCTGGTTTTTAGGAATGCGCGAGGGTATGCAGAGGGTGCTCGCAAATACTCTACCCAATTCACGGAGGATGGAAAATGGTAAGTGAACCCCCAACATAGCTGACACTTCAGCTTTTTAACTACATGTGCCTAGGTCAAAACTTGTCTTCTTGGAGCCGCATGCATTCCCTTTTTGCACATGATGGCTTTCCCAGAACTTAGGATAAAAACATGTCTTTCACATAGCTTTGGAATAATAATAAATTATTATTCTCAAGGACTTAAGCCTCTAATATTAGCCCCTCTTTCCAAACTTTCAACCCCTTTTCCTTTACCCACCCTATGGAAGCTTAGTACCCCATCACTCTTTCTTCGTGGTCAGTTTGCACACAACGATGTTTAATCTTTATTAATGTTCTGCATAATTACATATAGAAAATCAGGCTCCTGGCCTTTAACACCTAGGCTCTCTGGCCTAATAAACACATGTTGGCCCTTGGTTATTGACTAAGAAAGAAAGAAAAGAAAAAGGAAGAGAAAAGATGAAGTCTAAGTTTCATAGAAGACACATTGACTGAGCATGGGTCGAAGTAAGCCAAAGAAGTAGAAAGGAAGGAGTGAAGTAAGGGAAAATGAGTCGTTGGATGAGAAGATTGAGGAAGATAGATAATCAAGGAAGATAGATTGTGGACAAATCAACAAGCGGAAAAATCCACCATTGGATGCTTTGGAGCACCTCGTGGGAAAGAAGGAAAGATAGGTTGGCGAAGCCCTGAAAATATGGGTCAAGCTGACCTACAGTTTTGGTCTTTTAGGGTTTGGACACCTAGGTTTCGGCCTAAGATTGTCGGTGAGTCATTGTAATGTATAAATAAAGATTGGGAGGAGTGAGAAAAGGTTCATCATTGTTGATGGTTGAGAGTTCATTGTTATTGTTGAGTGGTTGTTATTGTGTAAGAGAGAAGTTCTATGTGTGAGAGCCTTTTGGTATTGTAAGATCTTCAACTGGGTGCGGATATCAACCCTGTAGCTGGGTGCACAGGGAGGGAAGAGAAGAAGAGAAAGAGAGAGATATTTGCAAGCTAAGAACGTAGATAGAACTGTATGTTTTCAAATAATATCAAGAAACACAGTTCTATGGATGTAGCTCTAGGGAGAGGGTGAACCACATATATTTTGTGTCTATGTGGTTGATGTTGTGTCCTTTTGTCTTTTTTTATTCTATTATTGCATTATTATGTTAGATCCAGAATATAACTGTGAGAAGTAGGTTTATGCTTGGTAAGAATAACTAGGTGGCTGTGTGTTGCTGCCTTGGATCCACTTGCATTTCCTATGGTTGTAGACACCTATATCCTACAACCCCCTATCAATGCTACATCATGTGAGACTACATCTTCTTCGCAGGTGTTTCCAAAAGGGCTAGTAGTTAGGGCTTGTTGGTGCGTTGTTAGAGCTGAAATCTAGGTCTTCCTCTGTGCCAAAAAATGGTTCCATTGCTAGGACCAAGATATTCTTGAGGGAATATCAAGGTGGTTTCCATCAAAGATAGAGATTTAGAAGTGGATAGAGGAACAAGAAAATGAATTCGATGAAGTTCAGAAAAAGAACCTTAATCTTAGTACAAAAGATTGGTTGAAAGGTATATCTTCACTGATATACACGAGATTTTTTTTGGAGGTATTCATCAGGAGCTATACGAGTGGTTAGCCAAATTAGCAGATACCCAGTTTGAGATCAGATCTAGACCACCTGTGGTTTGGTCTTCGACGCTAATCAAGAAGGTCAAGAGAGTTAATAACATCGTGTCAGGAGCAGTAGATCACTGGTTCGATAGTATTATTGGAGGGTACATTACTGAGTTTGTTGTTAATAGAGTAGAGTCATATAGCCAAGCAGAGAGATATTTCTTTAAGGGACCTAGAGGAAATTTTTTACATTTTCTGAAGTTGCATATCAAGATGCTATTGCATGAGAAGAATATATTGAAGATATAATAATCGATTATATTGAAAATCTAATGTTCAAGAACTCAAACAGCGACAACGACACTGAGGTTGGACATACATGCAGTGGGAGGGCCTTGAGAGAGGTTCCTCTGGTGAACTATTTTGAATAGAGCCATGAACCACTAGAACAAGATGAATGGTTCTATAGTGGAGAAGAAGAAGAGGTAGTGAATGAAGAACATTCATAGACCACTAGGGTAGAGGAAGAGAAGACTGAAGAACCTCACCAAGAAGAGTCAGAAACTTCAAGAACTATGACTTTTGTTGAAGTAAGTACTATTACTCCTATTGTTTTAGCAATGTTAAGTAACCAGAGAAAACTATGTTATCAGAGCACTCAGAGAACTAGTACAAGTGGTTCAGTGCATACTCAATCAAGAAATATAGGAAGATCTATGGCAGATGAGATGAGGTTACCCACCTTTAGGGGAGATGGATCTGAAGATCTTGATCAACATTGGTTTTTATGTGAAGTTTTGTGGAGTATTAAGAGTGTCACTAACGAAGTAGTTAAGAGAGCTCAGTTTAGTACTACCCTAAGAGACAACGCACTAAGTTGGTACATGAAATTTGTCAAAGGAGTTGCACAACCTAAACCATTGAATTCCATTAAGAATGTGTTGATTGTCCAATTCAAGAAATCCAAGTCGGAGTCACAGTGAATTACACAGCTGAAAGAAATCAAGAAGAGAGTAGTTGATCTTGTTTGTGATTTTGATAAGAGGTTTAAGACCTTGATAGGCCATTTGAGTTTTCATATCCCAGACAAACAAAATAAAGAATGGTTCATTGTTGCCCTCTTGCCACACATCAGAGTCCCTCTGATGCAACAAGAGATTGCTTCACAAGCTGAGGCATTGGATATCGTCATGAAATTAGAATCAACCCCTATGGGAGAATCCAACTCAGGTATGAGTCAAATTTTGAGTCAACTAACTAGCTTATCATTGCAGGTCGAAGATATGAATAAAGAAAAGGGAAAAGTTAAAAGAGAAGATATATGGTGTATCAGATGCAAATCAGAGGGCCGTGACAAGGAGCATTATCCCCTATTTCATGAATACTTGGCCTTTGGAGCTCTGAGCCCTTTGAAGTAGATTGCCCTACCTTGGTGTGAGGTTTGTAGAAATAGACGTCGCCCTGGTGAATACTACTACCTGCAAAAATATGTCCACACACCTACAAATCTTTACTGCACATTCTGTAAATCTGTGGGGCATGATGATAAGGATTGTAGAGATTATTGTAAATTCTAACCTTGTACAATGTCTATTGTAAACAAATATTCATAAAAGAACATAAAAGATACAATGGCAAATACAAACATTACAAAGAGATTTTTCCCCTGGAAACCTAAACTGGGAAAACCAGCATATATTATATTCATTCATTGTGTTACATTGTTTACAATACAATATACATATAGTAGCCAGCGACATCCAAAACCCTAACTCAATGACCTGGATTAGCCCAAAACCCTAATTTCCTAACTGGAAATAGAAAACCATCAGCACAAACCATGTGCTGAAAAAACCACCTAAATACATGACACGTTTCCTGAGGTAGGTGTCACGTTTCCCGAGGTAGAAAAAATTTGTTGTTTTCTCGTGAAAATAATATAACACATACCCAACATTCTCCCACTTGTTGTTTTCTTTTCATATAGGGGGTTACAGGGTTACATAGTCAAAAATCTAGGGCAGCAATGCCCATGGATCCTCTACACCAAGAGAACTTCTCAGTGCTCACAAATTTTGTTAATGAGTCTGCAAAATTTTTCAAAGTGTCCACCTTCATCAGTGATACTTTCTTTTCTTCAATCACGTCTCTCACAAAGTGATATTGAACATCAATGTGCTTTGTCTTTGAATGATAAGCATGGTTCTTTTCTAGAAAAATTGCACTATGACTGTCACACTCTATCCTTACAGCTTGTTGTACCAACCCAATACCTGAACACAATCTTTGCAACCATACTACTTCCTTACTTGCATGAGTGGCTGCAATGTATTCAGATTCTGTAGTTGAAAGTGCCACTACAACCTATCTTTTGCTCATCCAACTTATTGCTCCTCCAAACAGGTTAAACACATACCTGCTTGTAGATCTCCTACGATCCAAATATCCAGCTCAGTCTGCATCCACAAAGCCATGTATATCGACCACTCTGTCCAATCCTAGTCTTCCTTCGTAGCACAATCCATAGTTAGCGGTGCCACACAAATACCTGAAAACCTTTTTTACTGCTGTCCAATACTCCTTCCCTGGTTTTGGTATATACCTGCTCAAAACTCCCACTGCATGTGCAATGTCCGGTCTAGTACAGACCATTGCATACATCAAACTTCCAATTGCACTCACATATGGAACATGAGACATGTCCTCCTCTTCTTCATGTGTCTTG